>PVLA01016333.1:0-21100 GCA_004027455.1 Hydrochoerus hydrochaeris
GATGCAAACTATCAAATCAAGAAGAGCTTGGAGCGAAATATTCCAAGCCCTGAAAGAAAATAACCTCCAACCCAGAATGATGTACCCTGCAAAACTGTCTCTCAAAATTAATGGAGAGACAAGATATTTCCACTACAAAGAGGAACTGGGGGAGTTCGTGACCACCAATCCAACCCTGCACAGAATACTGAAGGACATTCTAGAGAGAGAGAAGAAAATCACCAGGATTCCAGGAACAATGGCAGAAAGGCCTCAATGAAAGGGACAGACAGTGGAATGAAGGAGAAAAGTAAACAGCAATGACAAAAAAAATAGCATAGCAGAGATGAGGCAAAGAAGATTGGCTATATTGCTGTTCTGTCTTGACTGATTTTATTTGAATCTGGTATGCTTGAGGGTGTCAAGCCTGGGAGTAGGGGCAACTACTCTGGGGATGGCAGGATTCAGTAAGATACCCATTCTGGTTTATTAACTGCCTTTGAAGTCCTATAATGTCTCCAATGTTTGGTTTTTATTAATAGTGTAATATAATGCTAAGTTTAATTATAACTATGCCTGATGATATAGATAATTTCATTGAAAATAACAGAAGATATCATGGTGACTACCCTAGATCATCTAGTATTGTGGTTTTATATGTCCTTTTCATTCCGTGTTTCTCTAGTAATTTGTATGTTTACATGTTTTGGTTTGTTTTTCCCTCTAATGCAGAAAGGCTAGGTATGATGTAGAGATTTATACATGTGTAGAACTTCTAAACAGTTTACAAGAATTGATTATAGTTATTGTAAAAAAAAAGAGAGAGAAAAGGAAAGTATTCTAAAGGATATAACTGCATGTATGTTTGAGTGTGTAGGATTGATGACTGTATTACTGTTTTTGTTGGATAGATGAACAGAGCTGATTGGAGTCTCACTGTTTAAATATCTACTTTGTATGCTTTACTTTTGTAACTTGAACAACTACTTCTAGGAGGAAGATACATAATTGTTAACTAGTGATTTCTTACTGGTTTTTGTTTTTCTTGAAATTTTGTATTATTTCTACCCTCTTTCTGTTTCATTTTTTTCTTTAAATAAAAAAAGAAAAAAATGTATCTTAATGATTTGTTAGATATGGTAAAAATTTACCTATAAAAATGCTGTTGCAATGTTGTTTACAAAAGCAAACATTCCAAAGCATCATGGTGGGCAGTTAGGAAAGGTTCTTACAATTTTTAAAGATTATAAATAAGTCCAGTACTATGTCAAAGTGTTTTAGAATGAAATCCTGATATTTGACAAACATTTGAGTACCAGCCTCATAACCTCCTAACAATGTGGAACTTATTTAACTTCCAAGCCTCACTTTCTGTCTACCCTGAGAAAGGAACAACATAATTGAGGTGATATCCATTTGACACTTGATAAAATGCATGACATACAATAAGCTTCAACAATGGTTATGCTTATTTTTTTTGATTCATAGTTCTTTTTTATTCTATGGAAAAAAGTTAAAATAAAATTTCATTATAAAATATTAGGAGAGTAGATATAGTTAATACATTACATGTTTTTGTCTTCAAAGTAGTTGTTCAGGGTCCAAGATATAGGCATAGACATTTCTCCTATCAATATTAGCACACCTATACATTTGTTGCTTACCTTGATATGTTTTAGTCTTAGTTTCATCTGATTCTTTTCTATGTGTTGAAGGACAAGTTTTTTTTATTTTATTTAAAGAGAGGGGAAAAATAAAGCAAAACAGAAAAAAAGGGTAGAAACAATACAGAATTTCAAAACAATGAACAGTAAGAAATCAATAGTTGATAATTACATATTACATATTGTCTTCTTAGATGTAGTTCAAGTTACAGAATTAAAGCATACAAAGTGGACATTCAAACAGTGAGGCTACAGACAGTTCTGTTCTCTGATCCAACAAAAACTTAGCAATATAATTATCAATCCTACACTCTTAAATATACATGCAGTTATATCCTTTAGAGCACCTGCTTTTCCTCCTTTTGCTTTTTAAGTCCATTATCTGTTTAGTTATATCATGTTTCAGGTTGCTCAGTACCTTACTGATCTGTTTTGTTGTTATTTACTTTTCTATTTTTTCTTATTTATTATTTCTTATTTTATTTATTTATTTTATTTTCAAGGTAGTAAAATAGAGCAGAACCAGACAGGACATAGCCAACTGAGGCAGTGCAGTGAAATTGGTACAGAACTTCACAGCAGGTTACCGGGATAACAGCAATAGGTACAATAGTATATCTGGTTTTCTTCACAATAGTTGCTCCTTCAATCAAGTAGAGCAATGTCGAAGGAAACACCGAAATTATAAGAACATAATATTGAATAGAACGATACCCTTGATCAAAAGAGCAAAACAGAGATAAAAATATTTGCCTTCAAAGAGATGGCAGAAGAAAATCCCCCTTATTTGCTATATTACCTATAGTCAAACTCAGAAGACATGCTCAGATCTCTGGCTCTAACTTGCTGAGGGGTGGTTTGATTCTTAGCCCGTGCACCTGTAGGCTCACAGCTGCCCACCAGAGGGGTGAACTGGCTGCCCATTTTTCCAGCGCCCCAAGGTCCAACATGGCGCGTCGTGGATCTCAGGAAACGCTTATATGGTTCTTGCCCTGGGGCAGCTGCAGCTTGCCAGGCCACAACCACTTACTGGAACAGCTTGCTGCCTGTTTTCCCAGCGCACCAAGGTCCATCTGGTTATGGTTATTATTAAACAATGTCTATTTGGAATGGTATTATCTGAAGTGTTCTCCCCTGTTAAATCGAGAGGAAAGAACTTTTATCTGGATTCTACAACATTCCAGGCAAAGCCTTTAAGACTTAATAGATGTGGGAAACCTGTTTCAGTTCCTTGTGTCACTCTTGTGCTGTGACTCTTGTGTGCTTTCAGTATTTTGTTAATTTACCACCTTATATTAGAAGTATGTATCTATGCATTTGTCTCCCAGACTCACATATTTCTTGAGGACATCTTTACATTTCTAGCACAAGTCTAGGCATAAAGAAGTTAGCAGACTCTGAAGTGATGATGAATGAAAGAATAAATGAATAAAATTTTTCTCTGCCATTCTGGGAGTCCTTTGGATAGTGAAGAAAGTGCAAGAGGACACTGAGTCAGGCTATTACAGTGACTTCAGAGAGCTGTACTGATAGTGATGTGCAGCTCAGCCACAGCCTACATGAAACTCTTGCCATGGTCTCTTATGCCTGCATGTAGTTGAGAAGGGAGATGATTAGGGCATAGCTAATACATAACTTGATGATCCTGATTTGGCAGAAAGTGTTGCAGAAGTGAAGAGAACTGGTTTCCTTCTTCCTAGCTGTATGAGTTGGATCCAATCCCCTCTCTCTTGGGGCTTCAGTTTACCTGAAAGAAATGGACTAGATTAAATTCCTCTGACTTGTCCTTACTCTGAGAGGCAGCTTCCTCTTTTTAAAATATTTTATTGTAAATTTATTATTTTTAATTAATTTTATTGGTACACTTTTGATGGAGTATTCATTATAGGGAATTTGTACCTGTACATACTATATCTTGATTTCTCCTCTTTTTTCCATTTTCCCCTCCCCTCCCTTCCACCCTTCTTCCCCTCCATATTGACAAAAGCTTTGTTTCAACTTTTCCTTCTGTTCTCTCTCTTTCCTTTTCCTTTCCTTTCCTCCCCACTCTCCTCTTGCTTGCTCTCCTTCCCATCTGAACATTTTCTTCCTACTTCCCAATATCTATCATCTATTTTAGTCCTTATTTGGACCTTATTTTGATTTCTCATACATGAGAAACATGCTATATTAAAACGTGTGTCTGATTTATTTCACTCAGAAGTATGGTCTCAAGGTGCATTCACATACTGTTGTAGTCAGGGGTTGTGCAGAGAACAATTAGAATCAGGACATAGAATTTATAATATTATTTTATGATGGTCACCCAGGGTTAACACAAGAAAATGCTACTCATAAGCAAAATAAATCAAACTCACATGTATACCATATAGTCTCCCTAGTGTAAGAAATGGTAAGAGTACATAAGATTTTATGGTAATCATGGTTCCCCACTATATGGCTTTGAAGTCTTATAATGTTTTCATTCATTAGTTTTAATGATTTTATTCTGTTTTGTTTGATCTTATTACATGTAATGGTATGAACAGCTATTTTGAAGAAAACAAGACATTATGGCAGCCATTGCTGATTTAATATCATCTTGCTTTGAAGTCCTACCATGCTTTTGTTCTTCTATTACCATAGGTTCTATCATGTTGTGTCTTATTGGATTTTAATATGTATGTTAGTATAAACAAATTTTTATGGAAAATGAGATATTTTAGCAGCCATTGTTCATTTTCTGTTATTTGGTTCAGAATGCCTTGTAATACTTTCATTCTCTTGAATTGTTTTATTCTATTTTGTTATGTTTGATACTGTGTGTGAAGCTGTGCTCTGTTTCAAAGAAAGAGACATTATGGTAGCTACCATTAATATCCAATTGTCTTGTTGTGAAGTAGTGTTGCTTACATTGTTCTGTTCTGATCTGCTTTGTTCTGTCCTCTTTTGTTTTATGCTCTGTAAAATAAAAAAAAATCAAACCAAACAAAATAATGGAAATCATACAGACTTTAAAACAAGGTAATAGGGAATTAATAATGGCTACCACTGTCAGAAGAAAATCCCCCATAATTTCTATATTGTATATTATTGTCCTCTAAACAGATGCTCAGACCACCACCTTTAGGCCTGAAAAGTCAATCAAACAATACAGGCATTAAGTTGTTTTTTAACTTCAGTGGATATCATCTCAGCCTGTGTTTCTCCGAATCAGCTAGTTGCTTATAGGGCAGGGGGGATTTGACACTTCTTGTCTCCCAGCCCATGTGCCAACTGGCTCACAGGAGGGTGTTGGCCTGGCCTACAACTGATGCTGGATCACAGGAAAGGGTTGGCTTCTTCTCTTCCTGGGATGCATGACCACTGATATCTCACAGGAAGGAGTTGGCTTGGCCTATGACTACTGTTGGCTCACAGGAAGGGGTTAACTTCTTGGTTCTCTTCCCAGGACACAACAAGGACATGTACTTTAATGTGACTAATAATTTCATCACATTCTGCAGCATGTTAAGTTCGTGTGATATTATTGGGGTAGCCAGTAATTCTCTTCCGACTTGCCAACCTCAGTTTTGTACCATGATTAATCCTTTAAACAATTGTGCCTCAATATCCTCTACTATTTCATCAATTCATCTAGTATAGTGCTAGACAAAAGAAGAACATATGCCATCTTTTGAATTACAGTTTCTCCTAGAAGTTCAGGAAAAATGTCCTCAGTAGCAACAAGAGAACTCTTCACCAATAGTATAGGATGTCTTAGCTTTAGCAATATGGTTAGCTGCTAAGAATGATGCTCTCAGTGAAGACATATTTGGTTAAAAGGTGGTCTTCAAAAATTGCTTCTGTTCTTTGTGCCCACATTTTTTCTTTTGAAAAGACTCCAAAGTCTTTTTTTGAATGTAGGTTGCTTGGTAACCATGTGGCACAGCAGTTCAGAAGGTTTCATGACTTTCACTGGATAGCAGATTACCATGTGTATTAATTATATAAAACAAACATGGAGAATGGAATCACCTGTTTCACTGAGCCAGAAATTTAAGTAGGACTCTTGATATTTTCTTTTAACTACAACTTTTGTTGTTGTTGTTGACAGTCTGAGAGTCTTCTAGGGTCTCATTATGGAGTCTTTCTCCTTCTGTCAAAGAAGCTCTCTGGTGATTTTTTTTCTTATTTTGATTAAAGTTATCTTGTGGACTTACAAAAACTATAACTGAGATGAGTGTGCAATGTGTAAAAAAAGTGCAAATGGAAGTGATAAATAAAATAATGGACAACAAAAAAAGACTTAAAAATGTAGAATTTTGACTTAAACCCTGCCACCAGAAGCATCTGCACAATTAAAGTACATCAACTCATTTGCCACTGTAAAGCCTGCTGCCAGCTTCAGCTTGTCACTTGCCACTCACTAATAAGATTTTGATATGAGTCTAAAAGAAATTAATTTATTATGATCTTTGTGCAGTCAAACCTCCCTGCTAATGTTAATTGTATTTGCAGCTTCTCCTCAGAGCTAGCATCATGGCCTCTGCTGTACCTCACATCATCAGGAATTAAATTCTTACAAGAAGCACACAATTTAGATCCCTCATTTGTGCAGTTAATAGTAGGGTTTGTACTCCTATGAGAATCTAATGCAATGCTAATCTGAGAGAAGTTGGGCCTCAGGTAGTAATAGGAGCAAGGGAGATGGCTGTGAATACAGATAAAGCTCTCTTCACTCAACTCTGCTCATCTCTTGCTGTGCATCATTTTTCTAATAGGCTATGGACTAGTACTAGTCTGTGGCTTGAGGGTTGATGATAATCTACTATTTTATATTTAATATTTTTGAGACAGGCTCTCTATGTATCTCCAGTTGGCCTTGAAATTGCAGCATTTTTCCTGTCTCAACCTCCTGAGTGTTAGGATTATAGGCATGGGCCATTATGGCTATATTGGTTAATTCTAAGAAAAAGTACAGAAACTGTATTTAATTTCTTACATAATCAAAAGGGATGAATTGTAAATTGATATGTCTATAGGCATTTTATCATATAATTAGCATGTACGTGACACACAATCACAAAAGCAAGTGAATGTTGTGGGTAAGTGCCGTCCAACAGAAAGGCAGGGATCTTCAGTGTGAGAAGCAGTGCATCAAACCTTATTAAAGTGTGTGACAAGTTTCAACTATGGCTCCTTTCAAAACATTTGTTACAACAGATTTCAGCATGAGGCAAGTGACTGTGAAATTTGTTCTGTGTTTTGACTGTTTAACAGTCAATTTCATGAAGTTACTTTGGATTAAAGCTTTATAAAGAACGTCATTATGGGCGATGAACTTTGAGTCTATCGATATGATCCTGAGACCAAGGTTCAGAATTCTCATTAAAACCCAGTTCTCCTCTTGTGGAAAAAAAGTGCAATCAAGTTGCAATATTAATGAGATATTGATTCTGTTTTTTGATCTTGATGGAATTGTGTGGGTTTGTACGCAGGAACACTGTGGTGAACTCTGAATAGTATAAGAGCTTATGAGAGCATTTAAAAAATGATGTTCTCAGGAAGCTTGAGAAGTGACAAACCATTTCATCTTCCATTATGATGATGCTCCATGTCACACATTGCATCTGGTATGGCAATTTCTGTTAAATAATAACATTGCAGAGTGCCCTCGTCCACCTTATTGACTGGATCTGTTATGTAATAAAACTCTCATGGGAAACTCTGTAGCAAAGGAGAAAAAAGCCTCCCATAATCTGTATTGCTTGGAACCATTATAAAAAATTGCACTATGAAAGGGATGATTTAGAAATTTTGGTATAGTGCTCAGAGATGCAAACATGGCCAGAGTTGGGCAACACTGCATAGAACTGGTTGTGCAATCATCCATGCTAAATAAGAAATAATTAGAATTATTCTGAGGCACATAACAGGAGAATGACAAGATCAAGCTCAGGGAAATTTTATGATTTATCTAGACCATATCTCAAAATAAAAGATTAAGAAGGCAGGGGATGTAGCTCAGTGTGAAGGCCATGCATTCATTCCTCAGTACTACCAAGGATGAGAGAAAAAGTGAAAAAAGAGAGGGAGGCAAGGAGGAAAGGAAAGGACAAGGAATAGGGGAGGAGAGAGAGAAAGAAAGTGGGAGAGAATGAGAGGTGGAGAGAGAGAAGAATCTGCTTGAATTGGAGACATGGTTTAAGATTTGGAGAAAAGTCATGCAAAATAAGGAAATAAACTTCCACCATTGTTTGTGCAGTATTTGTATTAATTAAGATCTTCTTTGAAAATAAAGAACACTTCAAGAGGAAAACTACCTGAACTTATGCTAAGTAAAAATATCATAATCCAAGAATAGTATTATACAATATGCAGGAGCTAACAAAGAAATTGGAGCAGTGCTGATGAAACTTTCAGGATCTGAGTGGCCAAACTGCAACCCAAAACTCATTTATTGCAAAGTGCCAGTATTGCAATTAAACCAGAATACTGAAGTTTTAGTGTGGAAAAAAAAGCTAACTCATACTTTAAAATCTTTTGTCTTAAAATAATAATACATGTTCCTCTGTCTTCTGCCACCCCCAGCCTGCTCGTATACCTGCCTGGCCCTAAAGAATACCTTCTTCTGCCTTCAGTTGTCTCCTGTCAACCAATTTTTACTCTTAGGATAAAGATGGGAATTATGACTGTGAGAAGACCATGTGTATGGAAAGGAACTATGCAAAGGGAAATGCAGTGTCTGCTAGTAGGAACCCAAGTTGAGGAAAGAAAATTAGAAGAAAGCACACCTCCTTAGACTTGAGATAAAGAGAGTCCCAGAGAAACCAGGGTCAGAACCCATCATGGAATAGAGAACTGGGGAGAGGGAGATAGGTCCTGGGTTTGTCTCATTATACAATGCAAAACATACTTTTTGAGGAGGCATTCACATCCAGTTTCCTTGCATAACAAGATTATTTTCATGCCTCTGGGCCAGGCCCTAAACAACCATTTTGGAGACCAAGGGGAGGCAGGGTGAAGATGAGAAAAGGCTGGTAGTCAGAAAAACACCAGCCCAAGGGCCCAAATATTAAATGTGGGACTATCTCTCGAGGTCATTAAATAGATAATATGCTGCAGAGGGATGTCAGCCATAATGCTAGACGAGTTCTTCCACATGGTAGATAAGTTCAACCAAGTGAATGTCAGCCTTACTCAGCTTGTTGCCAACAAGGTAGTCTTTCCCACAGCTCTTTAACATCTACAGAATTGAAAAATCAGACCAAGAGAAAGAACCTCACTAGAGCCTGGAGAGGATGCTTTTTCTGTAGGGAGAGGGGGTGAATCTACCATTGCCACCAGTGACCACATCTTTTGTTGCAAAGGGCAACCAAGCAGAGTGAACTTGTGTTCTCAGGAAGATTTGTATTTTGACATCTTGAAATGTTTTATTGTTAGGCATAACACCTGGGGCCCAAAATATGAGAAACGTTTTCATTGTCCTATTGTCCATAATGAAAAATGTTTTCATTTTGGAGCCTTGGCCCATCACTGTGCTGATTCTGCTTTGACTCTAGCCAAACAGAGTTTTTATCTGCTTCCAACCACAGCTTCTCCTTCCTACAAATTTCACCTCTGCTATTGTTTTCAAACTCCTCTGGAAGCTCATCCCACAGAAAACCAATGTCTGCAACACAAGTGTAGGGAGGAAAACTTTATTCAGAGGTCAAAGAGAAGAGAAGAGGATGCTTTCCTTACAAATCAGTTCTTCCACTCCATGGAGCTGAGGGTATACAGAAACAGGGATGAGGAAGGGCAAAGGTAGACTAATAAAGGAGGGAGAATATTCATGTCTTTTCCTGGAATAGGCAGAGATCTACCAGAAACTGGAGTCCTACCTCTTTTTCTCCTTTCATATTCTAATTTGGGTTGTGATGGCTGGTAAGTATCTTTGGCCTTGAAGCAGGAAGAGTGAGGCTAAGCAAGTCTATGGCAAGTATCCCTGTAGTATAGTTTTGGGGTTTGTTTGTTTGTTTATTTTGAAGGTA
Source organism: Hydrochoerus hydrochaeris (assembly GCA_004027455.1). NCBI lineage: Eukaryota > Metazoa > Chordata > Mammalia > Rodentia > Hydrochaeridae > Hydrochoerus > Hydrochoerus hydrochaeris. The sequence continues at coordinate 9,638 of PVLA01016333.1, forward strand.
GTAAAAATACAACAGAAGACAGAACAAAGCCAATTGAGACAATGCAGTGAAATTGGTACAGAATTTCATAGCAGGATACCAAGATAACAGTAATAGGTACCACAGTATATCTCGTTATCTTCACAATAGTTGTCCAGTCAATTAGGTATAGCAAAATCAAATCAAAAACAGAACATTATAAAACCAATCAAAAGAGAATATTGAATAGAGTAATACAATCATAATGAAACAAAACAGTGAAAATAACATTTGCCTTCAAACAGAAGATAGAAGGGAATCACTCATATTTGCTATATTGCATACGGTCATCCTCCCAAGATTTTCTCAGACCTCTGTTCCCAATTGCTAATGGGGGTGGATTTGGGATGTTTGATTCCCAGCCCATGTGCCAGTAGGCTCACGCGAGGTGCCGACTGGTTCTCTTCCTGGCTCGCACTGGAGGGAGGTGCTTACCAAGAGGGTGGGCAAATTGCTTTCTTGTGAGCTGCCTGGGTTCCACCATGGCCGGATCTCGGGAGCTGCTGACTGGGTCTTCTCCTGGATCATGCCTGAGGTATATAGTATAGTTTTGAACAAACATTTTTCAAAGGTTCAGCATGTCCACATGTACAGTTGAGTAAAATCTGACCCAAAGGTTAAGGCAGCAAAAGAACCAGACATAGCAGGAAGACAAAAAAGTAAGAGCTTTTTGTTGTTGTTGTTCCAGTCACTCTTTGGAAATCTGCAGGCCCCAGTAAACAGTCCTTGCTTTCAACAGGAGTAAACTTCATGTTCCTGAAAAGCAATTTAGGCAACTCTTGTCATCATAATTCACATACTAGAGATGTTATCTATAGCAAAACTACTGCTAAACTAATAATGTGGAGCAATGTGAGCTCCAAAATAGTGTTGTAGGTCAGTCAGTTCAGAGCAAGTAAAGAGAGAATGTTTAGATTTTCCATAGGTGACAATACTGGATTAGGGAAGTTTGTACTGTGATTACTTAGGGTGTCCCTATCAGATGACAAAAGCTTGGAAAGAGACAACACTTAGGCCCCATGGGCTGGGCCCACCTCCCCCCAACCGCCCGCCCCACCCCACCCCACCCCACCCCACCCCACCCTGCTCCTCAGAACTCAGGACTTGCCTGGTTGGGATCTGTGGTACAGAAATGTGTCAGGCCATCTGCAACCCAGGGTCATTGGGCTGCACTTTGATCAGACACTAAAAGGAAGTTTCTCCAAATTTGGAAGATGGGTTAGAAGGAAGAAGGGAAGAAGAGGGCATAGGTCTGGTGGATCTCCAGAGAGGATATCTTGCGTTTTCTTTGGCTGAGCCAGTGAAGGGGGATCATGGAACCCCAAGCCTATGTTGCTTTTTCCCAGGAGTTTCCCAGAAACCTGCAAGACCTCAGCATTTTCTCATACCCATCACTGAGGGAGAGCAAAAGAAAGATAGGCAGAAGTTCAGAAACAGCCTTTGGAAATGACCAACGTGACCTGTATGGCAAAGAGACCAGCAGCCTGCCTTTTCATGCAGCCAAGGTAAAAGAGACAGACAAGCCAGAGCAGCACATGAAACAGGCCTTACTGTCTGAAGAATGGCAAGGTAGTGACTGCACTGCTTTAGGGATTTAACAAGTACCTGTCTCAAAATATGAATAAAGGGCTGGGGATATAACTCAAGGCAAAGCCTAGATTCAATCCCCAGTAACACACACACAGACACACATGTATACCAATTACATGATAAAATTTACAAATTAAATCCAACAATACATAGCTAGATAGGTGTGAGATAAGTTTATAGACATATACAGAGTTGTGCACTGCTTAGCAAAAGAGACGGTTCTAAGAATTGATCATTAGACAACTTCATCATTGTGCAAACATAAAATGTGTTTCCATAAACTAAGATGACATCACTAGGCAATCTTATGAGGCAGCTGATGTATATACTGTCAGTTGTTGACCAAAATGTGATTATGTGGCAAATGAATATATATAAAATATGTCTGTTAACTTAAGAATATAAAAATGTTTTTAAATTAGTAAATAGACATACATGCTAGGAATGTGTACTAACACTGGGTTTACAGCTATAGCTTTAAAATACATTATTAAAATTTTTTAAAAATAGATTGATTAAACCACTACATTAGAAGAGCATATGAGTGAAACTACACAATCATCTAAAAAAATGACCCATGCAGTATTTAACCAGTTAATGAGAAGAGATACTACTGGCCTAACTAGAAATCTTCTGTGTTGGTAGGAGTTATCTCCTAGAAATTTGTAACAAACATTATACTAAGTGATAAAATATTTAAATTTACGCCCAAATTAGAACATTCAGTGTCCATCAACACAAAAATTATGGTGTATCCACCTGTAAAATTCTACGAGATAGGTAAATATAACCAAAAAAGTTATTGAAATAAAAAAGTAAGTGAAAAAAGAAGCAAATTGCAGAACAGTAAATGACTCTTATTTATATTTTCCTTTCAAAAAGCTACATAATGATGTGTATGTATTAGTCTGTTCATCTGTACATAAATGTATTGTGCAACATTCAGAAATATATACAAAAGACTCTTCATAGCAGTTACCTCTGTGGAGTGGTATAAATTTGGAGGGTTGAAAAGTTGATAAAGTGTATAGCCCCTAGGCAGTTTTTGTCTACCATTTACAAGGCCTTAGGTTTAATTTCCAGGACCACAAAAATTGATAAAAGGAATATTTCAGTTTTGATTGCATTTATTTATTTTTGAATTTTTATAATTGTATATTTCTGTAATAGAATAGTAAGTCCATCAATTACTGCCTCATTGGTTAATACTAAGAGTTAGTAATTTATAAAGAAATGATACCAGTTTACTCATTTTATGTATACATTCATTATCTAGCATTTATCATAATTTAGATATTGAGGACCAAAGACAAACATCTTATTCTTAATCATATTGAGGACTTAAGTAAATAAGCACATGTTTTAGACACTTATCTGAACTGACTTCTTGTTCAGTTATATAACAGTAGCCTTTGTAAGATATAGTGCTGCTTCACGTTAGTATTTCCACTTGAACTGAGGTTGAACTTGTGACATAAACCCTAAGTACTGATAGGTATGCACAGATCTATTAATCAGAGCTGTAGTCTTGAAAAGTATCTGTTGAATCCATTGTATCTCACTGCCAAATGTAAGGGAACTTTTCAGAGATTATTTCCTCCTGCTTAAAACTTTGTCTTACTTTAGCTCTTATTATGGATATTTTATTTTCTTCCTTTTATTCTGAATAGAGGGAAATACCATTTTTTAGTGAAGAAAAAAAATGAATACATTTCCTAAATATGTTTACCAAAAAAAGAGACAGACAACGCTTATAAGAAGAATATCCTGAGATCGTAGATGCAGAGTTCTGTCAACAAAGCAAGAACTCCAAGATGAATTTCAACCATCAGATAACTAATGGGCTAAGAGGAATCTTTGCCCTTAGTGAGAACTTGGTAAGGCTCCTCTTTCAATTCAGAGTTATAGCCTCTAGAGCTGTGAGAGAAAAAAATTTCTATTATTTTAAGCTACTAAGGTAGTTTGTTGTAGCAGCCTTAAGAGTGTGATATACACAGTACACATGATTTTGGGTTAGAATTGTTTGTTAATTTGCCTGTTTGTTTGCTTGTTTGTTTATCATTTCTTACACTGTAGCAACTCCATGGGGGTGGAGACTGCATGTGGCTTATTCATCATTATTTACCCAGCTCCTGAAACACTACTGTTTCATGTTGTCCTATTCATAATTGAACAGGAAAAAAGATTGATTGCTGAAAGGAGAAATGGTTCTTTATGAAGTATTTTGTGTTCTTGGTCTTGAAGATAGAATTACACAAAAGGAAAGATTATTTTTGCAAAAACCACAATGTCAGGTTAAAACTTCTACTTAACTTCCTTGGACAAAGTATTTCACAACCACTACAATTTATTGAATGAATTCTGTCTTCTAAGAAACTTTCTCTTTCATTTAAATTCAAAGCAATAGCATAGAAAGTGACAATAGATGGTAGGAAGTCAGTAATGGCTTACCATAATGTCGCTTTCTCCTCAAAGTAGCTGTTCATACCATCACGCATAATATAATCAATTATTGTAAACTCTTTCGGAGAAGTTCTAGGCATGTATAAGCCTATACATGTACATCTGTCCTTTCTGTATTAGAGGGAAAAACAAAACCAAAAAAAAATTATGAGAAAAACAAGAAGCAAAAGAGGCAAACAAATAACAACAACAAAGAGCCCAAAACAATGACAATATAGACCCTCAAAACAAGGGGGTAGAGCATAAAACTAAGGTTGTTATTTTGTATAGTTATCGCCCCAGTTACTTAGATTACCAGATATAAATATGCAAAATTGATCCAATCCTATGAATGTTAACTGTTTTATTCCAAGAACTAAAATAATTAGTAGCACAGTCATCTCAGCTATCTTAAGTGTATTTATAAAAATTTATGTCTTTTTTCTTTTCCCTTCCTTCTTTTCTCCTCTTCCCTGAGTTATTTTTTCTCCTTTGATCAGTTCCTTACCCTTTCAGAAAATTTATTTTCGATGAACTAAGTAAGATAAACAAGTGGTATAAATAAAACAGATCACTATATATACTACTTTATATATACTATATATATATATATATATATATATATATATATATATATATATATATGTGTGTGTGTGTGTGTTTTTAAACAATGAAACATGATTTGGGGGTATTATTTGAAACTCTCCCTACTTCCCACTTCTCTGTCTTCTATTTCACTTTATATATATATATAAATATACATAAACATTTTTAAAATTTCTTACATAAGAGAAACCATGTGATATTGAAGCTTGTGTGTTTGACTTATTTCACGCAACATAATGATCTCAAATTGCATACGTTTGCCTACAAATGCCCCAAGTTCACCTTTCTTTATGGCAGAGTAGTGCTCCATTGCATGTAAATAACACATCTTCCTTATCCACTCATCTGGTGGTGGACATGGAGTGTACACTGTTTCCAAGATATAGCTATTGCAAATTGTGCTGCTTTAAACATGAGTATGCATGTATTCCTGTAACATCATGACTAACTCTTTTGGGAAGACAACTAGAAGGGGGGTAGCCAGGTCTAAACCTAGAACTATTTTTACTTTTTTTGAGAACTATTCACACTGATTTCTATAGTGGTTGAACTAGTTTACATTTTTATGAACAATGTATAATTGTTCCTTTTCCCCACATCCTCTCCAGTTTTTTTATTACTACATTTTTTAATGATAGGCACTCTTTCTGGGGTAAGATGATATCTTGGTGTAGTTATAATTTGCATTTTTCATATCCAGTGTTGTTAAAATTTTTCATGCATTTATTGGCCTTTTGTACTTCTTCTGAGAAGTGTCTAGTCACTTCAGTTGCCTATTTATTTACTGATTGGTTTTTTTGAGACAGGTGTTCATCTTGTAGTTCAGGCTGGCCTTCAACTCACTGTGTAGTCACAGTGTCCTTGAACTCATGGCAATCCTCCTGCCTCAGCCTCCCAAGTACAGGAGTTATAAGCATGTACCACCACACCCAGTTAGTTGCTCATTTTTTCACTGAGACTTTTATGTGGGGAAGTCTAATGTTTTAAGTTCATTATATATTCTAGATGTTAGTCCTCTGTCCAAGGAATAGATGTGAAAATTTTTTTCTGTAGGCCATTCTGTAGGTTCTCACTTCACTCTGTTGGTTGTTTCCTTTACTGTGCAAAAGGTTTTTAATTTGATAAATTCCATTTGTTGATTCTCAGTATTATTTCTTGTGCCATTAGGGTTCTGTTCCAAAAGTCCTCTCTTATGGCTATGCTGCCCTGTGCAAATGTCTCTTGGAAAATCTCTTCTCAGTTCATACAAAAGGCACCTAGAACCTGTGTGAGAGTTTTCCTGGATCAGAAATCATGGACACTCTTTAGATTTGACTTTAGGTAGAATAATTAAAAGAAAGTTAAATGATGAAGTCTTGACCTGGGAGGAGCAGTTCTTGTTGCTTAGCCCCACCCATATCAAGTTATTTTCTGAAGCTAGAGAATTACACCTTCTCCATCATGGGACTTCAGCCTGAATCTTCTTAATTTTAAAGAAAGAAGCCTATAATAAATGCATACTACAGTGCTTTTCCAGTGTGTGTTCTTTTTATAAATGAATACACTGGTTTTAGTAATGGTCAGACTCAACTTTGTGAGTCATATTACAAACCTCTGGAAGGATAAATGTGGTATAGGAAGGGGAAGTAGAGGCAATGCCTCAAGCAGCCAAGATTTCCTGTTCTCTATTCCATTTTGAATAAAGAGCCTGGACAATATTACTCAGGTCTTTAAGTTTTCTGTGACTCAAATCTGACCATTATTGACCACTGTATTGATTTTGTGACTCAGATCTAAAATGTCACCCAAAGTGCTCATGTTGACAGATGGGGTCTTTGGTAGGTAATTAGATCATGAAGGCCATAACTTCTTCAGTGGATTAATTCATTGGTGGGTTCATAATGTAGTGCCATTATTAGGAAGACATGAAGGATTAGGAGGTATAGTCTGGTTCAGTGAAGTGGGTCATGGAGGTATGTATGATCTTAGTGGCTGTAACTTATCCTTCTCTCTCTCTCTCTCTCTCTCTCTCTCTCTCTCTCTAGCTCTCTCGCTCTCTCTTTCCTCTCTCTCTTGCTCCCTCTGTCTTTCTCTCTTTGTGCTTTCTGACTGCCACTAAGTGTGTAGCTTTTTGCACCATGCTCTGCCCTTATGATGTTTCTATTTTGACAGAGGCATAAAACCAATGAGCCCAGTTAACCATGAACTGGAACCTCTAAAACCATGAGACAAAACAAATTATTTTCCTACAAGTTAATTCTCAAGGATTTTATCACAACAATAAAAAACTAAATAATACTCATCATCAGCCTATCAACATCACTCACTCAATCCTTCCAACCTCAGCCAACTTCCTGGGATGACCATGTACCATCTCTTATGTTTTTCCTAAACTTGATGCTTATTCTTGAGTGTGACTCTTTACACTTTATATTTCATCAATTCTATCTGTTAAGTCAATTCTATCTTGTCAAAACTGATTTTCTCATTTGTACAGCTAACAACTGCTCTGAGCCTCAGATTAAGGGAGATTGAGGGAGAGAGCTCTGCTTGAAGCTCTGCTTTTCCAACCAAAGTTCCTTATCTAACAACGAGGTGTAAATTACTTAGTACAAATCAATAACAAAGTAGATTTTCATCAATATTCAATATCTTTAAGGGGAAACAAATAAAAGAATGGTATGTCAAAATAGCAGGCATATATCAAAATCTTACTGGCAACTTGTCTTCCTGGAACACTTGATAAACACCTGGTACATCTATAAACAGTTTCAAATCCTTAGTGACTTACTCCTCATACCAACCTATGACCTAGAAAACACAACCATATCCATTTTATAGATTAAAATATAGAGTCACAGAGATTTAGCAAGACAAGCAATCATGTGGAAAAGTTCATAATTAACTGATGCAGGCACAGAACTATAGTGTTGTGGTTAAACTTTGTGTGATAACTCATATGACCATGCAACATCACAAAGTTTGTATTTTTAAATTTAACCTGGAGGGAGGAAGCTGGGAAAATGGTGAATCAATAAGCAGCAAAGTAAAGAGCCTCTCTGAGAGAAACAGCTCAGATGCTAGAATAAAGCATCCTGGAGAAGACCATATAGAAGGAGATGGAACCTCTTCACCCAGGAAAAAATTGAAAGAAAAAAAATAAAAGAAAAATGGGACAGAAAGCTGTAGCCAGACTCACTCTCACTGGAGTTGGTCCCACTGTGTTCAAAACACCTCCAGAATCCAAAGATGTGTGGTCACAGTGAAGTTGGGGGCTGATGAGCCGAAGGGCCTTGGCAGGAGGATACAGTCATGGAGGGAAATAGAGGAGCAGAGAACAGCACCAGCTCAGAGATCTGCATTAGGTCACAGTGAGTGCAGGGAACTCGGTCCTCTTGAGGAAATGGGCAATTGGCCAGGTGACATGTTGGAGTCAGGCAAGATAAGAACAGAACCAGAACTGCAATGGCTTCAGTCAGCCACTCCTAGAGCAGAGCAAATTGGTGAGAATTGCTCAGACTGAGTCCCATCCCTGTGCCCAATCCAATAACAAAGGATGAGGTCTCCCTGAAATTATTCCTAACTGGCCATGTCCGTGTGGCACACACTAATATGGAGAAGACTCCCAGTGGTTGACCAGCTCAGAAAGGAGGGGCCAACCTGCCCTGCCCCTGCTTGTACTTCAGTGACCACCAGCAGACTGGGGAGGGCAGCAATCCATAGCCAGCATGCTTCAGAGTAATTGTAGCCAATACAGGAAGTGCCGGGGATGCCCACTATCCATCCACTTGTCTGGAAGAAGCCAGAAACATGACAAGAGGAAGAAACAAAAGGAAGTCTCCAGCATCCAACCCAAACAGTACTGGTCCAGGAGAGGTAAACACAGAAGAAATTGGGGGAGTTGCAGACATACAGTTTCTGAAGAAGCAGCATCTGACATAAAGGAATATCTTCGTGACATTATGAAAGAACTCAAAACAGAGATACTAATACAAGTAAAGGAAGATATAAGAAAAATAATAAAAGAAATGCTAAGCACCCCTCAAAAAGACACAGATGGGAGAATAGAGGAGCATAGAAAAAGGAGAGAAAGCTTCAATGAATAATATGAAAAAATTTAGAATACATGAAACAGACTCATAGAGATTACCAGGAAATTAAAAACTCCATTGAAAGCTGGCAAAACTGCTTGAAAGAAACTAAAGATAGACTATCAGAACTTGAAGACAGGCTTGCAATGTGTGATTGTGAAAGGAAAGATATCTTACAAATAACAAGGAACTAGGAAGTAATAATACAAAGGCTAGAAAATGACAAGAGGATCTATAACTTAAGAATAAAAAATGTGAATGAAGAAGCATGAGTAAACACAAATGAAATACAAAGGCTATTTACAGAAATAATTAAAGAAAACTTCCCAAGCATAGGAAAAGGAATGATATCCAGATATATGAGGCATACAGAAATCCAGCCAGCTATAACCAAAATAGATCTACACCTGAGGTTGTGAGTTCCATCCCAGGTGCTGGAGAAAAAAAAAATAGATCTACAACCATGACATACAATAATCAAGGTCCCAGAAATTCAACACAAGAACAGAATATCAAAAGCCATCAGAGAAAAGAAACAGGTCACCTATAAAGGAAAACCCATCAGAATCATGACAGACTTCTCAACACAAACCATCAAATCAAGAAGAGCTTGTAGAAAAGTATTCCAAGCCCTGAAAGAAAATAACCTCCAACCCAGATTGAGGTACCCTGCAAAATTATCTCTCAAAATCAATGGAGAAACAAGATACTTCCATGACAAAGAGGAACTGGGGGAGTTTGTGACCACCAATGCAACCCTACAAAAGACACTGAAGAACGTTCTAGAGAGGGAAAAAAATGACCATGGTTTCAAGAAGAGCAACAGGCCCACACTGCCACCGGGAACTCAGTGGAAGCCTGCATCAGGCATAGGCTGCCCGGAACCTCCATGGTGGGCCTGCCCTGACACCAGAAACATCGAGGAGTCCCGCCTAAGACTGAAAACTGCCCTGGACTGCTTCAGCTGGGCCCACCCTCCCACCTGGAACATCAGAAGATCTCAGTGGGATCCAGTTAGTGTGAAAAAATTTGGAATTTTGCTCCCAAGTGGCAAACTTTGGACTACACCAGATTGATTGTATCAGTGTGGTGAGTATACCCCTAAAATAGAGGTTCACAGGGGATAAATAGTGCCAGTAGTAAAACCCCCTACAACTAACCGTATGACTTTGTTGTGTCTGAAAAGTGTGTTTGATCCCCTCCTACACATAGAAAACACCAGGCAGAGTGAAAATGACAAAAAGAAAAAGCAAAATGCAGTCTCAAACATATAGTTCACCAGAAGCAAGTATAGGAGACATTGAAATAGAGGACCCCAAAAGTAACACACTGGGAGTCTCTGAAAAGATAGCCAGTGAAATAAAAAAAACAACTGCATCAGGCTGTAGAGGAAATCAAATTAGAAGTAGTCTCCCATGTAGAGATAGAAATAACAACTTTAGTAAAGGAGTTGTTGAATGCAGCTAAAGGAGAACTAGAGAAAAAAGTACATGAGTATGGGAAACTGATTGAAACTTTGAATGAACAATATAGAAAACAAGCAGAATTCATGAAACAAACTCAAAGAGACATCCAAGAAACAAAAAAATTCTATTGAAAGCGTGCAAAACCGCCTAAAGGAAGCTGAGGGTAGGATTTCGGACCTTGAGGACAGGATCACAGTTAGTGATCAGGAAAGGATAGAACTTTTAAAAATAACAAAACAGCATGAAATGACAATCCAGAAGCTTCATGATGATGCCGAGAGCAACAATATAAGATTAATGGGCATTAGTGAAGATACAGGAGTCCAGGCAAATGACATATGTAAAGTATTTACAGAAATAATAGCAGAAAATTTCCCAAACATGGGGAAAGAATCTGATATGCAAATGAGTGAGGCATATAAAACACCAAACAGTCACAATCAACTTAAATCCACACCCTGACACATAATAATTAAGATCTCAGACATACAGCATAAAAACAGAATATTAAAAGCTGCCAGAGAAAAGACACAACTCATCTATCAAGGAAAACCCATTAGAATCATGGCAGACTTTTCAGCACAAACCCTCAAGTCAAGAAGAGCTTGGAGTGAGGTATTTCAAGCCCTGAAAGAAAACAACCTTCAACCCAGACTGATGTACCCAGCAAAACTTGCATTCAAATTTAATGGAGAAACAAGATACTTCCATGACAAAGACAACTGAAGAAATTCATGTCCACCAAACCAACCCTAGAAAGAATACTGAAAGACATACTAGACAGAGATAAAAATGACCACAATCCCCAAAACAACAACAGAAAGAAACCACCAGGTAGGATTAGCAATTAAATAAGAGGAAAAGCAGAAAGAAACAACTGGAACATAACATGGCATAGTTGAGCCAGTACATGGAAATCCATATGGAGAATTCTCAGAAGACTAGGATTGAAAGCCCCATTCAATCCAGCTATCCCCCTCCTGGGTATTTTCCCCAAAGAACTGAAAAGTTCATATCACAGTGATACATGTGCACCCATGTTCATAGCTGCACAACTTGTGATAGCTAAGTTCTGGAAACAACCAAGATGCCCATCAACTGCAGAGTGGATGAAAAAGATGTGGCATTTTTATACAATGGAATATTACTCAGCTATAAAAAAGGATGACCTTGAGGTCTTCATAGGCAAATGGAAACAACTTGAGACTATCCTCATTAGTGAAATAAATAAGAATCATATTTATGAATATCATATTGTGTCTCTACTGTAA
>PVLA01016334.1:0-21101 GCA_004027455.1 Hydrochoerus hydrochaeris
CTTTGTGAGGACTGGTTGTGGGGTTTTGCCTTCTGTGAATAATGTGAGAGAGTTTATGCAGGAGCTTTGGGTGAAAGAGCTCATGGAGGAGGATTTACAAAATTCCTGTGAGACAACTGCCCTGAGACACTGGACAGGCAGCCAGAGACGGGCAACTAGGACACATATGTTACGCCACCAGCCGCCTAAGACAGGCACAAGACCAATTGCTGTCCTGCAGGCCCATGACGGGTAAGGCCTGGTTGGGTTCATATGAAGAGTCCTTGACCTAAGACAGGCGTTGTCCTCACAGGGACTGCCACTCCCATAAGTGATAAAGGAAACAATGTAGGGAGCGGCACAATAGCCTCACACATCTCTTCCTCCTGCAGGCATCCAGGTGCTTTGGCTTACATTTCCCAAGCTAACTAAGTAACAAGATTGAGATGTTACAAAGGTGAAAAGAGTTAATTAACACCTACTGAGCCTGGGGCACTTCCTGCTTGGGGTTGAGGTTAATTAAAACCTATTGTTTAGGATTATCCCTGCCTGGCCCTAAGCCTGGGGCACTTCCTGCTTGGGCTGAGAGTTGCTGCCAAGGTTAGCATTTATATATTCCAGCTTCTAAAAAATAAAGCAGATTCAGATTCACTCACAGACTGGTGTGCAGTGTCTTCTGTCTCTCACTCGCCGACTCCCTGTCCACCTTTGGGAAACCCTAGCCCTGCCGCAGCTGGACTCCGGCACTTTAAGTTGTCTTTTCACCCTGTTGGTGATTTCTTTTGATGTACAAAAACTTTTTAATATGATTCGTTCCTGGTTGTTGATTCTTTGTAGATCCAGTCCAAAATGGGGCTTTGAATGAATAGATAATTCTCAGAAGAAGTAAAAATGGCAAATAAATACATGAAGAAATGTTCAACATCACTGATCACTCAAGAGATGCAAGTTAAAACAATGCTGAGATTTCATCTCACTTTAGGAAGAATGGGTATTATCGACACATCAACCAATAACAAACGCTGGCCTGACTGTGTGGAAAAAGGGCTACTTCTCCACTGCTAGTGGGAGTTAGATTGGTGCAACCAATGTGGAAATTAGTGTGGAGATTCCTAAAAAAAATAGGACTTCAGGTTCCATTTGACCTTTCTATTCCCCTTCTTTGTATCTTCCATATAGAATTAAAAGCACCATATTACATGGATATTTGTGTATCCATGTTTACAGCAGCACAGTTTGGAATAGCTAAATGTTGGAAACAACCCAAATTCTCATAAACCAACAAATGGATAAAAAAAGATGTGAGTTTTTAATATAAAATGGAGTGCTACTCATCCATAAAGGAAGAAAAATTTGGGACATCTACAGCTAAATGGAAGGACCTCAAGACCATATTCTTAAGTAAAATACATCAGACATACATGTGTAAATATCACATTGTCTCTCTGCTGTAAGAAACTGAAAGTATAAAGAAGGACCAAAATGTATAAAAGATGTTGGAAGTAGGGGAGGGGAATAGGAGAAAAATAAGAATCAGGATATATCATGCACAGGTACAGATTCCCTATGATGAAAGTGATAACTATGCATATCTAAATTGTACCAATAAACTTAAACTGCTTCAAAAATTAGACCCCTAGGAAGTTCCTATCCATAGTAAAGTTCAAAAGTTTAGTGCTATGTTATTTTAAAAAGTGGAAATAACAAAATGAAATAGTTGTCTAAAATTCATATTAATGTGTCCAGAATATGCCAAATAAAACTTAGCTGAAGGAAGAACTGAAAATTTAAAGTTGTCAGTACCAAAAAATTTGAATTATACTTTGACTATCTAGGTTTGAGGATAGGGGAAAAATGGAAGCATATTAACATTTTCACTTAAACCTGGGAAGACAACAGGGTAACTCTTCTAACTGAAGACTTGTAACAGCTGTTTTAGTACAATTAAGAGATTTGGGTAAGACCCAGCCTTGTCATACTAACCTGTTTTTTAAGACTATAACTCCTGACAGAAAGTAGCATAGAAGCCAAAGTCTACTAGTGCTCAAAAATATTGCCCATAATTATGTAGTGTAATTTATTAAGCATTTTATCATTATGTTCTGTTATATACACAAACCCCACTGGAGATTGGTACCAATAACAGCTCTCCATCTTTAAATATCTATGTGTATGATGTTAACTTGTTTAATTTTATGTGTGTGGATCACACAGATAGAGTTCTATTTATAAATCTAACATTTTTACTCTGAAAGCAGGCCAAACCTTTTAATATAAAGTAGCCTTATTCTTCAACTACCAAGAAAGTTCTTTTTTTTATTTTAAACAGAAAAGAACCTAATAAAGCAAAACAGAATAAAGCCAACCAAAACAAACCAGTGAAAGTGATACAGAACTTCAAAACAGGATAGTAGGAAATCAGCAATTGCTACCATAACATATCCTGCTATCATCTCAGTGGTTGCCCATACCATTAGACATAGCAAAATCAAACAAAACAGAATAAAACCAATCAAAACATAACATTGACTAAAACAAAACAATACATTGGAACAAAACAAAACAGTGAAAACAATACTGCACAGTGTCATCTTCAAAATAGTCGCTCAGGTTACCAGACGCAGGATTAAAACAGTGAAATGGAACAAAACATTGGATTTCAAAAACAAGATAGAAGGAAATACCCCACAGATGCCACAGTGCACACTGGCATCCTCCAAGTAGATGCCCAGACCACCAGCCCCAGGCCTGCAGAGTCAACCAAACAGTGCAAGCATCAAGCTAATCCCTCCCCCTTGGTTACTATCATCTCACCCCGAGTCCTCCAAATCCGTGGGGGATGGTGATAGGGCAAGCTCTCCTGGTGTTTGAGCCTGGGCACGAAAAGGTGTGGTTTCTCTTCTGGCTGAAGCTCTTACCCATCATCACGGTGGAGCATGCTTCACGGGAAGTTACAGTTTCTCTTCTGGCTGAGGCTCTTTCCAACCTACATGGTAGAGCCTGCTTCGTGGAAAGACTTGGTTTCTCTTCTGTTTGAAGGTCTTACGATCAGCATAGTGGCGCCTGCTTCACAGGAAGGCATTACTTCTCTTCTTGCTGAAGCTCTTTCAGACCAGCATGGTGGGGCTTGCTTTGAGGGAAGGCCAGGAAAGTTCTTAAGTATTACAGCTAATGAAGTCCCAAGAAGAGCTATGAGGCATTGTGATCTCATCAGACAAACAGGTGTATTTGAAATACTGTCTGTTAAATAGCACACATATAGCACACACACATTAATAAATACCAAAGTATAGTAAGTCAGACAATGTATAAACCAATACACACTGTGATGAATACAAAAAATGGGACCATTAATTAGTACTCAACTATAAAGAAGGACAAACTTGAGATTTTATAGGTAAATGGATGCAACTTGAGACCATACTCATAAAGTGAAATAAATTAGATTCAAATGTGTAAATATTGTATTGTCTCCCTAGTGTAAAAACTGAGGGAAAAGTAAATAAGATCCAAAATTTACAATAGGCATTGTAAAAGGAAAAGGGAAAGATCCTGCTCAAAAGGAAAGAAAAACTGGGATATATATAATTTTTCCTCTTCTTGTTTTCCCCATCCCAGTTTATAGTAAATAACCACATTACTGATTTCAGTTCATCAAAACAAACAGTTTGTGTTTTCATTGTTCAATTGTTTGACCATTTTTTCATGCCTATATTTTGTAATCTGAAAAACTACTTTGAATATAACTATATAGAATATATATACAAGTGTTAATTTCCTTTTATTTTGTTTTGAAATTCTGCATCATCATTTTCATTCTTTTTCATATATTTATATTATATACATATATCCACAGTGCCTGAGTTAAAAACAATAGTCAAGTTATACATCATTTTCTATGAGATTTTAACAGAACTGAAACAAAATTTGCAATATATACTGGGCCCGAATGGATTTATGGATTATTTGCTTCTAAAACATAAGACTGAAATCCGGTCATGGTTTTGCACACCTGTAATCATAACACCTCGGAAGGCTGAAAAAGATCTCAAATTGAAGCCCAGCCTGGGAAGCATAGCAACTTATCAAGAGTACATCTCAAGAATAAACATGGTCTCCTGTTTCCTCGCATTGCGTTCCCTTTTAAACAGTTGAATGCAGTGGGATGGCAGAACCAGTCAGCTCTAGGAAAGACCACTGGATTTGAGCCTCAAAGTAAGAGGCTATGACTCCCCTCAGGGCATAAAAGTTTACATATCAGAGACTGAAGCAACAGCCTCCTAAAGCCCATTCAAATGCTACCCCAATTGAGTTATACGGACTGGGCCTCCTGCATATCATTCTCCCTGCATATTGCAAAGATACTTCACTCCTTGTTAGCCAGCTCGAGTTACACAGTTTCTGCCATCCTCCCTGTCAGTCATCCTTGAGCCACTCCTTTCTTCATGAGATAATATATTCTGGGAGAGGCCTTAAATCAAGGCCTTTGTCCATATATCCTCATTTGGATCGGATTTAAGACCCCTTGGCTGCTCATAACTTTGAATATGTCTTCTGTCTTTACTCTCACTGTGAGTTGCATTGGAGGAATTAACTCACTGGAATTCCAGTAACATTATGGGTTTACAAATATAACTTTCTGTATTATGAGGTGGACTGAAAAAAGGATTACAATAATTGGATTACAATATATAATACTTGGAATGCAGTACTATAAGGAATTACTCTTGGGGTTCTAATATTAGGGCTTCGATAGGTAATTAGAAAATTTGCTAGTTTTTTTAATAACCTTATATTTTTTTCAAGGAGAAAAAAGAAATGTTTATTGGAGTACATATAGCATTTGACACTAATAAGAATTCATTTGTGCTTGAGTACATTAATTTAGGAGGAAGACATTTTCTTAATTGTATTATGTCAACATAAAAAGAATAAAATCACTGTCTACTTTCATGGATATGAAAAGATACCAGAGGTGATGGATATATTAATCCTCTTGATTTAATAATTTGATTATATATATATATGTATGTATATAAACACATAATGCTTTGTTGTATATATATAAATATAAATATATATATATATATACACACAATTAATATTGGATAATTATGGATAAAAGTGAAACCCTTTCAAGTGAAAATGTAGATATTGCTTAAATCTATAGCAACGATACCCAACCAGGATGGGTAAAGGTCAGGCACAGAAGTGCACCTTCCTTACAGGTGAATAATGGCACATAAGATGACTCCATTCACCAAGATCTTTTGTTAAAAAACCTGTAACAATATTAGTAGTAAAGTTTGGCCTTCTTTCAATGTTGTTAGACAAATCCTAAAGAACTTTACAACAAAAGCATTTTTAAGAATAGACTAGAAAGCAATATTTTTGTGTTAGCATTAGAATTACTTAATTTTTTTGGAATTCCTAATCTAAAGAATAAATATTCAGCAAGTTAGTAAAGACAAGAGAATCAAAGAGAAAAGCAGGAAATAGTATTCAATAAAAGATAAAATTGTTCATTCAAAAACCAGTTAGAAATAGTGGAAAATCCAAAAATTAGTGAGAATTGAATTATAATATTTTAAGGCTATAATATTATAGAGGCATAATAATTATCATGAACATATATGTAAAAAATATATATAGTAAGGAAAGTAGTTTGGAGAAAATTAGAGAGATACTAATCTTACTTTCAATGCATTTATATTAATCAGCAGAAAATTACAAGATATTAAAAAATTCAGTATAACTATTATGCACACTGCATTTGCATACCTGAGCCATATCATCCTTTAAAAACCAAAGTTGCTCTTTCAATATAATGTTGATGTAAAAATATATTCATTTTAATATGCAAACATTTTTTTCCTAAAACTTCTTTCCTTTTTCCTTCTGGTTTTTTCTCAGGAGTCCCTAAAGTCTTGTTTCTAGTGGATAAATAAGCGTGAGCATAAAAGCTTTCAAAATTGCAGCTATGTTCTCTTCACTCATAGACAAAGATTGCAGTGCCTGGATCTCAAACAGAGCCAACTAAAAAAGCAGACTGATTCTTTGAGCATGTGACAGTGGACAGCATAGGACAATAAAGCAGTAGGTAGCATCTCCTCTACTCTCAGGAATAGAACAAATTCTGGATCCAGCATTGTTGAACTATTCTTGAAATATGACGACACTCAGTAGTGATCATTTTCTCATTCTCCACGATATTCAGAAGATATCTGGTCTCACTGGGTTGCCTTTAGTTAGAATCTTCTAAGATTGTTTTAGCCAGAATCCCTCATTATTCCGATGTGGTCTTTTAGGAATGTTTCATCCAGTGACCTCCATCCTGCTTCTTGGGTGTAAACTCCCACTAGCACATGTAGCATTCAGAATCCTCTGAAATTCTTCCCCAAACCAAAGCCACATTGCTGTGGTCCCTGTACTGAAGCTTATCCCTGATCAAGTAAAATTCTTCTTGTCATTTTCAATAAGTGTCACGGGTAATTAATTCAGTCACAGGTAATTAATTCTTTCACAGGTTTCAGGAGATTCAGAGCAGACTTCCCTGAATCGATTACTCAACCATCCGTCTGGTTTCTTAGTGGGTAAAAAGAAAGACTCAACAGCAGCTAGTAGAATCAGTTTACATGTTAAGCATGTCAGTAACCAGGTCTAACACATTTTGGAAAAGTATGGAAAAGCGTTCATACAAGATGTAATGACAAATGCTTGTAATGCCAGCTGCTGAAGTGGCTAAAGCAGAGGGATTTCTTGAGCCCAGATATTTGCTGCCGGTTCAGACAACATGGTACGACTCTGTCTCACCAACTATGTAAACATGGGGAAAGTGTCTAGGAATAAAATCTTAGGTAAGTATCTGAACATTATAAGGAATATGAGGTAGCTAGAGACACCATCTACAGATGAAAAAGGTCAGATTCCTTACACTGCCATCCCTGCTCTCAAAAATCAGCAGCCACCACAGAAGCACTGTGGGTCCAGCATTTTATAAAAGTCATAGTTATTCACTGTTTTAGTGTCAACCCCTTTTCTCAGGAGAGCACACATTGTTTCCTAGGATTCTCTGACCCTTTGAAAACTTTGTTATTTAATTGTATATTTGGTAACAGAACTGATGTGATAATGTTTGAAAACAGAAACTATATGTATATGCAAGTGAAAAAGTCACTGGTGGGTAGAAATCTCTCGATGATTCTACCTTGTTCTTGGCCTAACCTGCAGCTCCAGGAGTCATGGAATAACCCTGGCAGGAGATAACAAGTTACAGTTTATTTGAAGTAGTAACTGAATATCTATAGTAAGAGGTCTCAAGAGTAAGAATTTAATGCATAATTTTATGCATCACTAAAGAAACATTAGTTTGTATGCAGCTATGCAATCCTTGGTATGCAGCTATATGACCATTTGTATACAGCTTGTTATATTTGTATACAATTTGTTATATAGCCACTTAACATTCAATTTAATCCAAGGACTTGTGTTTTTTCCTACAGAACATCACTTAACACCATACCATGGCGTCTCAGTAGAAGGAAGGGAATGGATCATGGGATCAGATGGAGATGACATCTCTCTCAGATTCCAGCAATGAAAACAAGAATCTAAGAAAATAAAACAAAGAATATTCTCTTTCCACTGTTGAAAGTTTAAAAAGAGGCCAGGAAATACAAAGCAAAATTTTACAGGCAGTTCTGTTGTGCATGTATGGGTGGGGAAAACAGGATAGCATTATAGAGAATAAAGAAGCATCTACCCATGGATCCCCGAATGTTATCCATCTTTCCATAACCGGGAAGAAAATAAGTAAATGAAGAAGACACTTACGGCATGGTGTAGAAATCCTTAAGAGGCTTTATAGCAAAGACACCAGTATAGTATATATAGACATAAAGAGGGAAAAAAACCCCAATCATCACGTCTCCATCTTTGCACACACTTGTGCTCCTTTGCTGAAGGCAGCCTTCATTTTCTAAATTACACACTAAGTCAGGAAGCAGCAGAGTAAGAAAGACAACAATCAGAAGGAACATGTTAGAAATACATGCAGAGCTTTAAGGCTGGGTGAAGAGGAAACTTGCAGTGACAGGTAGGTAAATAAATATAGATTGTGTGTGTGATTCTGTCATTGTTTGTGACTCAGGTGGAAACTCTATGCCTCTGACCCCTGTCAGCACTGCCTCCTCCGTGTCCCTGGAGAATCTGGCCACCATTGGCTCCCTGGTGTGCAATGAGGTCAGCATGTAAGTTCAGGTGTCTGGGGGAAAAAGCACAACTTAGAAATTATCTCTGAGTACCTCTCCACCCAGGGGAACCATAATTTCACCCCATTTCATTGATAACAGCATCCCATGGGCCACCTCCTTGAGGGCAGATTGGCTGCTGAGCCTTGTCAATAAACCTTTTTCCTAGATGCCGGTCATGATGTCGGTAACGGATTGTACTAGAGGGCTTAATGCTGGTATCTGTTGAAATAGTCTGAGAAACTCTGTGCTTAGACATGAAATACTGGGCATTGTGCCTTCCAAAGTACAAAATTAGACAAAGCCATGATAAACATTTACAGCCACAAAACATTGCCTGAATAGCCATGTGTACAGTGTACACATGCACTGAATCTCACAGTCACATGTGTTCTCCATTGTTTGGGGTACAGATAATTATAAAAAATCCAGAAAATCCAAACTACTTACACAAATCAGCATCAAAATACTATTTTGAGTTACACAGCTTAGGCAATTTTCCTATTGCTTTGTTATTTTGAATATCTTAATCCAATGTTTTAATATACTGCGATGATCCATTTCTATCCCTATGAACTTAGGTTTCTCTAGTATTTAGGCTTTTATGAAAACATAAATCTGCATAACAAATTTTTTTCTCACTGTAAATCAGACGGACAAAGCTGGAAATTACTTCTATAGTTCCAGTCATGCAAAATTTTGAGGACAGGAATGTACAGGCAACATTTACACTCTGGAATTGAGAAGAATTTCTAGGACAGGAAGATTATCCTGTGTAATATTATAATTATAAATGCATGTCATTTTACTTTTGTAAAACTAAGTAATGTTCAGCACAAAGAATGAACCTCAATGTGAATATGGGCTTTACTTAATATATACATATTAATATCCACATATAAACTGTGACATCAATAATAGGTGGTTTGTTAGAGACAGGAGAAAGTTTATTAATTTTTGTAAACCTAAAAGCTTAAAAACTAAACACTATAAATTTTAAGAAAAATATATTTTTCAGTTTGAGAGATGCTAAGTCCATGTCTTCATTAGCATTTGAAAAGTAGCCAGTCCAAATAAGGATGGGCTGTAAGTACAAAATCTCCAAAGAGTTTCAGAGACACTTAAACACAGCAAATACATTATGCCTCAATAGGAGTTTCATAATAATTATGTAGTAGGGACCCTAGTGTTTTCTCATGAGTCAGTGCCATTCACAGACTGTGGGGGACAAGAACAAGAAGTCAACAAGAAGCAAACACTCCCTGAGAACCAGTGCATGCGTGGTCAGCCACCAGTGGGGGGACAGCCCGACCCTAGCCTTTTCCCATGAGTCAGTGCCATTCACAGACTGTGGGGGATGAGAACAAGAAGTCAACAAGAAGCAAACCCTCCCCGTAAACCAGCACCATGCAAGGGCTGTTGCCACTGGAGGGACAGCCAAACCCCAGCCCCTTCTGGCGCATGAGCAGAGAAACAAGAAGAGCCAAACCCCTGCCACCTGTAAGCAACTGGCAGATCTGGAGAAACACAGGCTGCGATGGTAGCTAGAGGTGAAGTACAGTTTAAATCTTGTGGTGCTTGGTGTTTCACTGACTTTTCAGGTCTAGGGCTGGTGGTCTGATCATCTTTTCAAAGGATCATGGTCTACAGCGTGGCATTTAGGGGGGATCTCCTTCTGAAGGTGGTGGTCATCGTTAACTCCCTATTAGCTTGGTCTGAAATCCTCTATCAATTTCATTGATTTGTTTGACTGGGTTATATTCTGTTTTGTTTTGTTTGAGTTTGTTTTACCTGATGGCATGGGCAGCTATTTCAAAGATAGCAAGATATATTATGGTAGTCATTTTGGATTTATTATTATCTTGTTTTGAAGTCTTTTATTGCATTCATTGTTTTGTTTTTATTGGTTCTATTCTATTATGTTTCGTTTGATTTTTACTATGTCTGAAGTTAAGGGATCTGTTTAGTTTGATTTTATTTTGTTTCAGTTTGTCTAATCATACTAGATTTGATGACTTGGACAGCTATTCCAAAGATAGCAGGACATATTATGGTCACCAGTTTTGATTTCCTATTAGCTCGATTGGAAGCTTTCATTGTTTTGTTTTGATTGATTTTATTCTATTCTGTTTTGTTTGATAGTATCTAGTCTGATGGTATAGGCAATTACTTTGAAGACAATAAGATGTATTATGATAGCCATTGTGGTTTTACTATTATCTTCTTTGGAAATTCTATAATGTCTCCATTGTTTTGTTTTTATTGGTTTTGTTCTTTACTGTTTTGTTTGATTTTGTTATGTCTGATGATATGGGCAATTCTTTTGAAGATAACAAGAGGCATTATGGTAGCCATTATTGATCTCCTTGCATTTTGTTTTTAAGTCATGTATCATATTCATCTTTTTGTTTTGATTGACTCTATTCTGTTTTGTCTCATTTGGTTTTATTCTCTTCAAAAAAAAAAAAAAGAAATGTCCCGAGAATGTTCTCAGCATTTAGATTTCAGAATACAGAAGTGATAGCATTTTACGCCGCTCAGAAGACCCTAGGACAACTGACAAGTCAGTAGTGTGCCCATTAGAAACATTGGAATAATGGTTCTGGAAATACAATATCTTTTCCATTGTAGACAGGAAATACAGATAATACTGTATTTCTAATAATTTTTGTGTTGAACAGTAAAAGGATTGAGACATTAAGATGCAAAATAATAGTAAGCCATTCTTTTATGGAAGGATGAAGATAACCTATAGTTAAATAAGGATTTAGGGCAAACACTTTTTCTATGAAAAGATTGTTTTAAGATGGTAATTCACATGGGTTATAAACATTCAAAATGTGTTTGTGTTGTAAATTTAGTTCTGAGTTTTATTTAGCTTGTTATTTCAAAATATGTAACTGAGCACATTGTTTACAAAGAGTAAATTCTGGTACATAGCTTATGTGCTAAACACCTTTAACCATATTATTTTTGATGAGTTGGCTGAAAATGAACACTAGAGAAAAAAATGGCTTTTCAACAAATGGTGGTAATAAGTTTGGTTATCCACATGCAAAAGAATGACTCTAGATTTTAATCTCTTGCCTGTACTTTATTTCAGTCTAATAAAAATGCATCAGCCATGTGGGGTCCAGGAGAGGAAACAAGAAGCCAATTCACCCTTCCCATGAGCCAGAGGAAGCCATGCAGATCTTGGGAGGATAAACAAGAAGCCAATTTGCCCTTCCTGTGAACTAGAAGCAGCCCTGCAGGCCTGGGAATTAGAAGCAAGAATCCAATTCTTTCCATGAGCCAGTGGCAGCCATGCAGGACCTGGTAGGAGAAACAAGAAGCCAATTCATCCTTCCCATGAGCCAGTTGGTGCCCAGGCTGGGAGATAAGGAACACCTCCCACCTCATAAGCAATTGGCTGATTCAGAGGAAAACAGCCTGGGTTGATAGCAACAGAGATACAAAAACTATGTAATGCTTGTATTGTTTGATTGACTTTGCAGCCCTGAAGTCAGTAGTCTGAGCATCTATTTAGAGGATAACAATATGCCATATCGCAACTATGGGGATTTCCTTCTGTCTTGTGTTTGAAATCCAGTGTTGTTCTTGCTGTTTGTTTTGTTCCATTTTACTGTTTTGTTTTATTCAATTTTCTCTTTTGAATGATTTTATTCTGTTCTGTTTGATTTTATTATGTCTGATGGTATGGATGACAATTTTGAAGATAACAAGAGGCATTATAGTAGCCATTGTTGATTTTCTGTGAGATATTTTGAAGTCCTGTATCACTTTCAATGTTTTGTTCTTACTAGCTTTATTCTGTTTTATTTTGTTTGGTTTTCTCTTTAAAATAAAAAAATACATCAAAGACTAATATATAACAACATAAAAATTGAATCTTCTGTCTGATAACAGTTTAAAGTCTTGAACACATAGGTACATAAACTTTCTGAGCTGAATCTCAGTTACAAATAACATAATACCAAGAATGAACAAATGGGGTTACAACAGAAAATCTTCTGCACAGCAGAGGGAAGAACCAACAGAATGCAGAAACAATCCAAAAGTGTGAAAATTTGCCACCTATACCTTGTATAGAGATCCAATTTCTAGAATATATAAAAAATATTTGTAAAATAGACAAAAAACCAAAGACCCAATAAAAATGAGCAATTTAAATGAGCAAACACTTCTCAAACAAGAAGTAAAAATGGGCTATATGCACAGGAAAATTGTTCAGAACCTTTGGCAATTAGAAAATGCATGTCAAAGGGACAATGAGATTTCATCTGACCCCAAAAGAAATCATAGTGAGGATGCAAAGAAAAAGGACACATCAACACTGTTGGTTGTAATTTAAACTAGTATAACAATTAGAGGAAATAGCACAGAGAATCTGCAAAAAATCTAAAAATAGAAATTCAATTTGACCCATGTTTGGCTCTTCTGATTGTTAAAGCAGTGACAATCACCATGTTACCGTGATGCGTATATATCCATGTTTATTGCAGTGATGTTGCCAGTGGCTAAATTATGGAACTGCTACATCAACAGGTGAATGGATGATGAAAATGTGTCATATATACGCCCAGTGGAATACCACTCAGACATAAATAAGGGTGAGTTTGGGTCCTTTTTAAAGAAAATTGGTGGATTTTGACACCATAATGGTAAGCAAAATAAATCAGACACAAAAGATCAAAAATTGCATGGTGTTTTTTATATGAGAAACTGGAAATATGATTAAAAGAGAAACTAGGAGTGAAATGGTAAGAAGCAGGGATGCAGTCTTTTCAGAGATTGTAACAGAAGTCAGCAAAGTTTCAGTCAGGGTATATCATGGAATAAAAATGAAGTTGCTATATATAGATTTACCAATTCCTTGTGACTAATGGAAACACTGTATCAGAAGTATATACTGATAAGAATTGTTAAAAATAAATGAAATTTTTTCTTGAGTTCCTAATCCATGGCATATATTTATGTCAATGTGTCAGAAGAAAAAAAAACTGGGGATATTACATTAGTATCTTGTTTCTCTGAGCAACCCTGCCCCCCAATAAAAGATAACTAATGTCAATAAAGTACAGTAGGGCCAGGGATTTAACTCAGTGGCCTAAGTGCCTACCTGGCAAGCGCAAGGTCATGAGTTGGATCCCCAGTACCAAAAAAAAAAAAAAAAAAGTACTGTAGCCAGACGCCTTAGTTACTTTTATCTTTGGTGAGAAAAAATACCTAACACCCCAAGGTAAAAGAGGAAAGGTTTATTGTAGCTCACAATTTGTAGCTGTTTCAATTCATAGTTGGCTGGCTCTGAGACAGGGTGGCATGGCAGAGGGGCATCACAGAAGACAAGCCATTCTTGGTGTGGAAAGCAGAAGGCGAGAGGCAGCAAAAGCGGCCAACAGCCAGCAACTACAGGTGCACACTTCTTGTCCCTTACATTTCACCCAGGCTACACACCGTTAGGGTAGGTAGAACTCACACCAGTAATCCTAGCACCACACTCTTAATTCCAACATCAATGATTTGTATCTAGTTACCTCTGAAAAGTCTCATGACTGCATGAGTCTTTGGGAGGACATCTAGACCAGCCATAATGTCAGGAAAACAATAAGTATTACCTTTAAAAGCTTCCCAATATTAAAATCAGCAGTGTAAAGCATCGTGGGGAAAATGCACTATAGGAGTAGATACTGTACAAGGAAACTCATATGGCATTGCAACATCACCTGCAGGATTATGATCCCTCTGGATTTGATCTTGCTCAGAATTGATTTGGCGATTGTCAGCCTCTTTGGGTTCCACTGATATTTTAACATTGTTTTTCAGTTCTGTGAAAATGTTGTTGGTATTTTGATTGGTATTCCATTAAATCTATTTATGATTTTTAGTAATGTGGTCTTTTCTGAAACATTGGTTTTGTCTATACTGGAACAAGTGATATCTATTATCTAGTGTGCTTTTCAGTTTCTTTATTCAGAATATACTATCACTTTGGTTATAGAGGTCTTTCCTTTCTTGGTTAAGTGTCCTTGAAGAAAACCATAAAATTATAGCATAGAAGATAAAGGCCTTAAAAACAATGAAGGCTGCATAGAGTTTAGTACTCATCAAAAGTTCTACCAATGTTCACCTGCAATTTAAAGAAGAGAGGTTATATGGCAAAATTACTTAAGAGGCTTTATGAGACATGAGATGTCTATGAAAATAGTGAATGCAATTCAGTATAATAACAGGGGATGGTTACTTTTGTAAAAGAATAATTTCAAATAATAAATACATGTAATATTTTAAACAACAAAAATATCAATGAAAGATATAGATACATTGATAAAAGCAAATAGGAAATAAAGAAATGACTTATATGTGTGAATATTTTTATGCCAAGTGTCACAAATTTTGTATTTAAGTAAGGACATACATTATTCATTAACAAGAAAAGCAGGTTGGTGTGAAAGATGAAGCAAAGTTAATGTACTCATGTTTAATGTAAAATAAGTTCCAGAGACTCTACATAGATCTGAGAAAAAATGATGGTACTAGAATTACCACTGATACATTTATATAATTGTAAATTGAGTATTCAAGGCAAAAAGTAAAAAAAAACTCAAAATATGATCTGACTGCTAGCTAAAATTTAATATTGTTTTCATCTTAAACATTTTATATGCAATGATATTTTAGACAGGCAACAATGTGGTAAAGACATGAAATATTTTGTAGTCAAATGTTTATTTTTTAAATAGGTAAAATATTTTTAAATGTGAAAATGGCTATAGTATAATAAAATTAATAACCAAGTATTCAAATAAAACATTTTTAAGATAATGAATAAAAATATGGTCAATTAAATGGTTTCTACCAGAAATGCAAACCTATCAGTGAGATGACATTTGTTCACATCAAGACCTTTTCTGCCCAAGTTCTAAGGAAAGACTCTAATATGCGATATCTTGCTCCCTGGGATCTCAGCAAAGGGAGTTAAGACAGATGGTTCCTGGATTATGGTTGCTAGGTCAGGTGTCCCATTGCTTCTAGTAGCCATGATGGAAACTCTGATTTCTAATTTTTCTCTCAAGCCTTGACTTGCATGGTTTTGTTAAGTCACCGTTGTTTCTTCTTATTACATGTTAAGTTTATACTTTAGAGCACAAATTACAATAATTCCCCTATTTTCCCACATAGTCCTTCGCTCTAGTACTACTATACCATTTCTGAAACATTAGAATAAACTCTCTGGAGACTATTTTTAAAGATTTTTTCTTTCTTATTTATGTGAGCATACGCTTGCTGTATGCAAAGATAAACTTGAGTTATTTATATGAAATAAAGCAGCTTGAGACCATAATAGTGACTCTGGGTGTGAGAGTCTGCAACTCCTTCTCTTGAGCTTTGGAAGGCGAAATGAATGACTGTTTTGAGCTGAGCACAGGAATTCTCTGGCAATTTCAACTGAATCCAAACATTGAATTCTCTAGTGCAGTCCATTGGAGACACTGCAAATGGCATGTGCACAGATGGGCTTAGGAGCAAATCTAAGAGGATGTGGCACCTGGGATACTGTCATCATTGGACTTGTATGACATCCTTGTGCCTCCAGATGGAGAGAATTATTCTCAAATGTAATTTCCAATTTGTGTTTTTCACCTGGACATGAGATCTCAGAGCAGGATCCAGGAGAGAAATGGTGGCAAATTCTTCGTTGGACATGGGTGTTTTTCACCTGGACATGAGATCTCAGAGCAGGATCCAGGAGAGAAATGGTGGCAGATTCTTCCTTGGACATGGGTGAGGTGTGCCAAAAAGCAGTCAGAGGCTTAGGAGTGCCCACCTGAGTGACAAATAATGGAACAGATGCACACGGGTCTTAATACATGTGTTTAACTGGCTGAGCCGTAATGTTTCCTCTTTACTTAGACTTTTTGCTTTGCAGACACATGTGAGATGTTCCATTTGGTTGCTGTTTTTCTTTTGCAACTCCCTCTTCTAGTGTATAATCTGGGGGATGAATCCTGCCTATGTGCACAAGGAGATGTGGTGATCGGGGTTATTTTCTCCCTTTATATTGAGAACTTCTTTGTTGTAGTGTAAGCGCCTTCCTAACTTACTTGTTTCTTTGTTATCAGGATGGATAATGCCTGGAGATTTATTGGTGAATGCCTCACTATTTTCTGTTACTATCATGTCTTTCCCATCCATGTGTGTAAGGGACTGCCCATAAATTATTTTGCATTTTCCTGTCCTCTTTTTCATCAGTAGAAAGTTGGAAGAAAGTATTATTGCTTTATTGTCTTAGCTTTCTGTTTTCAGAGTTGGAAGCTGAGGCACAGTGCTCTCAACCTGATTGCACTACCTGTGCCCCTCCTCCTACCTAGCTGCCATTCCAAGGCACTAAACGATGTTCCCGAGAAGCATAATCCAAGAGACTGAGATGAATTCAATATGAATGCAACAGAATATCACCTGTATGGTTCCAGGGTCTGCTAATATTTAATTATCCATGAACTAGCTCACAGTTATACAAAGGAATATTTAATATTTAATATTTTTAAATATTTTTGCCTTCCAAAACTCAAGAGAAGGAGTTGCAGACTCTCACACCCAGAGTCATTATTATGGGCTCAAGCTACTGTGTTCCCTACAAATAACTCAAGTTTATCTTTGCATACGGCAAGTGTATACTTACATAAATAAGAAAGAAAAAAATCTTTAAAAATATTTAATATTAAGAAAAACTTCTTATTGTAGATAGTGAGGCACTCTTTCAAATAGTCTCTTCATTATCTTGTGGTAGGGGCTCTGTGAGCTAAAAGCCAGGCCAAGAATAAGGAATGAGTCATCTATTAGGTTTTTCACCCTCTGGGTTTTTCTTCATTTGGCTGTATGTACATTCTCTGTTTTCAGATACTATTCTTGGAGCAGACTTAGCAGTGGAAAGAATTTCAGCCTCCTCTTTCTTCTGTGTAATTTCTCCAGCTAAAGTTTCCAGGACAATGCTGAATAAGAGTGGAGACAGCAGACATCCTTGTCTAGTTCCTGATTTTAGAGACAAAGCTTTCAGTTTTTGTGTGTTTAGGATGATGTTGGCTGTTGGTTTATCATAGATGGCCTTTATCAGATAGAGATAAAGATCATCTGTGCCAAATTTCTATGGGGTTTTGACCATGAATGGGTGCCAGACTTTGTCAAAAGATTTTTCTGCATATATGGATATGATCATATGATTTTTGTCTCTGTTAATATGGTGTGTTACATTTATGGATTTATGTATGTTGAACCATCCTTGCATCCTTGGGATGAATCCCACTTGATCATGGTGTACAATTTTCTTGATAGTTTGCTGGAATCTGTTTGCCAGTATCTTACTGAGAATTTTTGCATCAATATTCTTTAGGGAAATTGACCTGTAATTCTCTTTATTAGTTGGATCCTTCTCTAGTTTTGGTCTCAGGGTAATGTTTGCTTCCAGGAATGCATTTGGAAGTGTTGCTTCCTCTTCAAATTCCTGAAAGAGTTTGAGAAGTAGTGGTGCTAGGTCTTTTCTAAATTTCTTGCCGAATTCAGCAGTGAATACATGATGGCCTGGGCTTTTCCCTGTTCATAGCTTTTTAATTATACTTTGATTTCATTTATTGGTATTGAGTTATTTAGGATTTTGATATCTTCTTGATTCAGCTTTGTTAATTTATGTATATCTAGGAATCTGTCCATTTCTTTTGTAGTTTTTATCTTATTAGAATACAAGTTTTCAAAGTAGGTAGACACGATTTTCTGGATTTCTGCAGGGTCTGTTATGATTTCACTCTTGATCACTAATTGTATTGATTTGTGTCTTTCTTTTTTTTTTGATAAGGTTGGCTAATGGTTTGCCAATTTTATTTAATCTTTCAAAGAATCAATTCTTCTATTCATTGAGTCTTGTATTTTTTAAAATCTCCAATGCATTAATTTCTGCTCTGGTCATTATAATTTCTTTTTTCCTATGAACTTTTGGCTTAGTCTGCTTTTCTTTATCTAGAAGCTTGAGGTTTGACATTAAGTAGTTTATATGCACTTGATCTGTGTTCCTGATATGGGAATTTACAGCTATAAATTTCCCTTTTAAGACTGTTTTCATTGTGCTCCACCATATTTTATTGCCATTATCATTCAACTGTTAAAACTGTCTATTTCTTCTTTAATTTCATATTTGATCCAATCATTGTTCACTAGGGTGCTGTTTAATCTCCATGTATTTAAGAAGCTCTTGTGGTTTCCTTTGGCATGGATTTCCAATTTCATTGCACTGTGGTCTGATAGTATGCATGGGATAATTTTAATTCCTTTCATTTACTTAAGCTTGCTCTATGGGTCAGTGTATGATCTATTTTGCAGAATGTCCCATGTGCAGCTGAGAAGAGCGTGTATTGTGATGTTGTGAGGTGGAACACTCTATAGATGTCTACTAGGTCCATTTATTCAAAAGTTGGTTTAGTTCTAATATTTCATTATTGATTTTTTGTCTAATTGATGTGTCTTTTTTGTGATGGTGGAGGATTGATTTCTTCCAATACAATTGTATTAGGAATTCTTTCATTTTCCATGGTGGTTAGTAATTGTTTTATGTAGCTGGGTGCACTGGTATTTGTTGCATATAGATTTATAATTGTCATCTCTTCCTCTTGGATTGTTCCCTTTATAAGCATGTAGTGACCTTCTTTATCTCTCTTAATGAGTCTTAGCTTGAAATTTGCTTTGCAAATAGAATAGTTACCTCTGCTTTTTCTGGTTTCCTGTCATATGCAGTGTTGTTTTCCATCCTTTGACTTTCATTCTTTCAGTTTCTTTTTGAATTAAATGTGTTTCTTGTATGTGGGATATTGTTGGAACTTGCTTCTTGATTCATTCTGCCAGTCTGTATCATTTGACTGGTGAATTGAGACCATTAACATTGATAGTTATAACTGATTTGTATTGACTTGTAATAGCTTGTCGTGTTATTTTCCTGTTGTTGGCTTTCCTTCTTTTTCCCCTCTCCCTCTAGTTGTTTGCCTTCCTTGGTGGATTATTTATGTTAGGGTTCATGGAGCTGTAGTGTTTATTATCTCTTTCTAGAATGTCCTTCAGAACATTTAGGAGTGCTGGATTGGTGGTTATAAATTTCCTTTCATGTTCTTTGTCATGGAAGTATCTTATTTCTCCATCAGTTTTGAAGCGTAGTTTTATGGGGTACATCAATCTGGGTTGAAAGTTGTTTTCCTTAACAATTTGGAGTACTTCAGTCCAAGCTCCATTTGAGCCAGTGTGCTGAGAAATCAGCTATAATTCTGATGGGCTTTACTTTATAGGTGAATTGTTTCTTTTCCCTAACATGTCTTAGGATTCTATTCTTGTGTTGAATTTCTAGAATCTTGACTATGATGTGCCTGACTGTAGATAATTTCTGATCATTGTGAATTGTAGTTCTATATTCCTCAATTATCTGCATGTCAAGTTCTTTTTCTCTACCATGAAAATTTTCTGTGATGACATCTCTGGACATTTTTAAATGCCACTTTGGTGTCTCCTGCTTGTTCATTGACTCCAATGAATCTTCAGTTATTCTTCTTTGTCTCATCTAGCAGCTGCTGGATTGATTTGTCATGGTTCTTTGCTAGTTTTGAGAAATCTTTCTTTTCCCTGTTGCTAACTGCAAGTCTGTCTTTAATATCTGAGATCCAGTTCTCACATTGGTCTAATCTGCTTCAAATACTTTCAATGGAATTTTTATTCTCCTAGATATCTGCTTGAATCTGCTTCACGGATTCCATTTCTTTACTGTGCTGATCTTCCATAATTTTCTTAAGCTTGTCTATTTTTTTTTCTGTGTCTGCTCTAACATTGCAAAGCATGGTGTGTATTTTGGTAATCTCTGCAGTTGTCTGAGAGATTATTCCTAATTTCATTTTTCCAGAGTTTCATTCAATTGCTTTGTTGTTACCACTTCAGAGAGACCTGGTGAGGGACTTTCAGATTGTCCCACCTCATTGCTCCCTGGATTTGCCTTTGGAAATCTGGATGTCTGAGATTGCATTTTGCTTAAGTGTCTTCTCATTTTATTTTTTCTTTTGTTAGTTTAATTCCTGGGGTGATGCTTGTATGTTGCCTATGATGGATTGCTTTATTGGTGGTATTTAGGAACCTTAGGTGATGATTACTTCTCTGAGGTATCTTCCAGATGTAGCTGTTTTTTGGGTTTTGTATCTGCTGGAAGATCTTACCTCTTCAGTTTGTTGGAGATGAGAAGTTAGTTGGTGGTTTGTCTTCCTGGTTTTTTGGCACTATGCCACCATATTTTGTGTGACCCTTAGTTAAGCTCTATCATGGGGAAAAAAATCTCAGTCATGGAATACCAGGGCCAACAGCACTTTAGAACAATTATGTCAATTTTGGCAGTAATGGTACAAATAATATCTAACACAGCTTAGAAAACTACAAACTGAGATAACCCTTAATTTGCAACTTTTAACCATATGAACTAGATTTGTGCTTATGTAACAAAATGTAAAACAAAGCAGATAGTTATGTGTAATATATAAGTCTGTTATATGTGAATTTGGCTCTTGAAGGTTCAAATTTAAAATAGGTTGAGGAGCAAATAGGGAAGTGGAAGAAGAGAGAGAGATATGAAGTAAGGTTGAAGGACAAAGGGGGTCACCCCAACTTTGGGAAACTGGTGCAGAAGACTGAAGGAAAAGAGAGATGGAAGAGATAAAAGGAAGAACAGGACAGGCCTTTGATCAACTGGATGTCTGAGGTTGCATCTTATTTAAGTGTCTTATCATTTTCTTTCTCCTTTTTAGATTAATTCCAGGATCATGCTTGTAAATTGCATATGGTGGGTAGCTTTATTACTCA
>PVLA01016335.1:0-21102 GCA_004027455.1 Hydrochoerus hydrochaeris
TTCATTCTCCTTTTTCTTTCTTTCTTTTAGAATTCTGTATTGTTGCTGCCCTTTTTTTGTTTTGTTTTTTTTTTCTTCTCTTTAAGTAAAATTTTAAAAATATATAATTGCTATTGTAAAAACAGAGGAAATAGGAAGCGCTATAAAAGATATAGCTGCATGTATGTTTAGATGTGTGGGATTGATGACCATATTTCTATATAGCTGCATGTATGTTTAGATATGTGGGATTGATGACCATATTTCTAAGTTCTTGTTGGATTGTTGAACAGATCTGTTTGCACTCTCACTGCTTTAGTGTCCACTTTGTGTGCTTTAATTCTGTAACTTGAATAACTGTTTCTAAAAGAACAATATGTAATATAACTAGTGATTTCTTACTGTTTATCTTCTTCTCTTGAAATTCTATAATATTTCTACCTTCTTCCTGTTTTTTTTCTCTTTAAATAAAAAAAATGGTGATGTTAGGATTAAGGGTAGGTGATTGCTAAAACAGCACATTGATTGGTTTGGCATTGCCCTAATCTCAGTAGCCTGGATACAATATAAAGTACAGAAAGAGACTTGTCTTCTTCTCGTTGCTTTTGCTACCTTGTGGGCTCCATGAACTGTTTCTCCTCTGTGATGCCCCTCTGCAATGTGCTGCCCTGTCTTGAAGCCAGTCAACCATGGACTGAAACCTCTACAAAATGTGAACTAAATAAATCTTTCTCCCTTTACCTTTGGGTGTCAGGTTTTTTTGTCTTGGCAATGAAAAAAGTAAGTAAGACACTTCCTCTTTTGTACCTGGGATCGAACTCATGGGATCAGACTCATGACCTCATGCTTGCCAGGTAGGTGCTTATGCTGCTAAGCTAAATCCCCAGTTTAACACTTTCCATTCTGAGTTTTATTTTTGTCTTTTTTTTTTCTCCAGTACTGGAGATTGACCCAGGGTATCATGTATGCTAAGTAAGAGCTCTTCCACTACACTGTATCTCCAGTTTTATTTCTGTTCTGCTTTAGTTTTGTTTGCTTTTAAGGTACAAGAGGACATTAATTTGAGAATTTTCTTTTCAGAATAGCTAGTTACCACTATAAATTTCCCCTATATACTGTATGCCTTAGCTACATCACACAGATTTTTAAAATTTGTATTCATTTAAAACTTTTTTCTAATAAACCTCTTTGGCATCTTAGTTATGTATTGTTTGGTTTCCAAGTGTTTGGATAATTTTCCAAAAATGTTTTGTTGTTATTGAAATTAGGAAAAAAAATTTAGGTGCTGGGGATTGAACTCATGACCTTGTGCTTGCCAAAGCAGGCACTTATGCTGCTGAGCTAAACCCCCAGCCCCAAGAAAATGTGATTTTTGCAGTGTTACAGGTCAAACCTAATAGGTAGGGAGTATCTGTCTGTAATAAAACAGTTTGATATCACAGCCTAGGTCTTGTGGCAGTGAACTTGTGATCTCAGAATCATTACAGGGTGGGTGGTTACTAAATCAGAATCACTAATGGGGTCACAGATAGCAAATAAGTCTGATAGATTCACTCAAGGTTGGAAACAAGTTTTTAACCCCCCAATAGTTAAAAAAAAATAGACCATTTGTGATATTCAGTGAAAAATGTGATGAGTCAGGAAGCCAGGAACTGTTCACTAAAAACTTACATGATCCATCTCTTTCGCTGCTAGAGTTACCCGGTTGGTGGATGTACAAAGTCTCAGGTGCTTTAGCCCTAGGAGAGAGGTAAAACCAAATTAGGTTGCCAGAGACAAACACATCGGGAGACCCTGGCTGATAGGAAGTTGGTCATCAACTTTACACTAGTACTTGGCATTTCTATGGGATGGGTTTTGAATAGATTAGGTCAGACCACCACTTCTCGGTCTGCAGGAGGCAAATAGCCCACAACACACCACATTAAGTTCTCAGGTCTAAAGACCCCTCTGTTTTGTGGGCTCTACAGTCACTAGAACTATAATCGGCCTACTGACTAATTATTGTTTAATTATTGCTTAAAAACCGATTGCCACAATACAATCACTGCATTAATTACCCCATACAGCATCTGCTTCCCCCATCTCCGTTCTTCCCAACCCCTCTCCCCAGTTTAATTGAAATTCAGCTTGCTGTAACTCCCTCTTTTCCCAGCCAACTGGATCCCTCCATTCACAGAAGGGACAAGAACAAAACAGAGAAGGCCCCAGGGATTAGGGAGTTTTGACAGCTGTCCAAGAGGAGCGCTGAGACAGGGCCCAGTACCAAGGCAGGACAGAGACAAACGCGAGAGTCAAGAGAGTAAGAAGGACTAGAAAGACAGGCAAGGGAGACATCATAAAAGGAAAAAACTGGACAAAGAGTCGCAGAGACGGGCAGAAAATGTTAAAAGGGGCGCCAAAAAGAAAAGCTAAAGCCGGGAGAAATAGGGAGAGATGGTGAGGAGAAGGCGACAGGCTCAAGGGGCAAGGAGACAAGGGAGCTCGTCAGGCAGGAGGGGCTGAAGTGCAGCCCGCAGGGAACTGTCAGTCCAGCCTTAGGAGAGACCCGAAGCTCGAAGGAGACTGCGGGTCGCGTGGGTTCCCGCGCGCACCTGGGGAGGGCGGGGCGTAGTTGGCGGCCGTGGGCCCTGGAGGAACCGGGCGGCGCCCGGGCGGAGGCTGAGCGCGCGGCGCGGCCACAGAGCCCCCGCGAGCCCGGCGAAAGCCCGGCGGCCCCGCCCCCCGTTCGGCCGCCTCCTGGCCGGGGCTTTTCCTGCGGAGCTCAGGAAGCTGGCCTAGCGCGGCCGCGAACAATAGCTCGGGGCGCGGGCTCGGTCCCCGGAGGGCCGGCGCGGACCGCGGGAAGGGAGCGTCGTGCCGCCAGGCGCCTGCAGAGAGCCCCGGACCGGGCAGCAGCTTCGGGGGAGCTCGACACTGCCGTGGTCATTGTTGGCCGCGCCTGAGGGAGCGGGAGCCGGGGGAGGAGCCGGGGAGGCGGCGGCGGCGGCGGGAGCCGGAGGGGGCGCTAGAGAACGGCGCGGAGCGCGCGGGCGAGCGGGAGGAGGCAGCGAGTGTGAGAGCAAGGAGCGAGCGAGCGAGGGAGGGAGGCAGGGAGAGAGGGAGGGTGGGAGGGAGGAGGAAAAATAAAGAGGAGAGCCGAGCAGGGCTGAACAATAGAGACAGGCGGACGGCAAGCCGGAGAGCCAGCTGCCGCTGCTGGGGGACGGCGGGCGCTCAGGCAGCCCGGACCCCGGCCCCGGCCACACAGCACGCGGCCAGCGCCCCGGGGAGGGGGACCATGGGGCGGCCGGAGATAGGCGCCCCCCGCCCGCCGCGCGCCGCCGCCTGAGGGAGGCTCGGCGTCCTCTGCCCGAGCCCCTCCGCCCGGCGCCCGCCGGAGCCCCTCGGCCGCCGAGCCCCGTGCCCTCCGCCCACCGGGCGCCGAGCCGCCCTCGGCCCCAGCCTTCGTCGGCTGCCGGGTGCCCGCGGACGTCCTCCTCCAGTCATGAACCCCCCGGAGGGGGCAGCGGAGGAAGGAGGAGCCGCCGACTCGGACGTGGACGCCTTTTTCCGGACAGGTAAACGGGGCAAGGCGCGGGGGCCGTGGATGCGGCGTCGCGGACAAGTTTGGGGACGGCCGGCTGTTGCTGGGCGTGCATGTGGGGGCCGGTGCTGTCCCCGGTCTTCGGGGCTTGAGTTGCCGAGGTTCATATAGTGTGGCACTGCCGACCGCGTTGCGAGAGACGTGGGGGCTGGGAGCCGGGCGCCCCCCGCCGGCGCCCCCCGAGTTGTGGGAGTGCGTGCGGGAAGGCGGGCGGCGGTCGCTGCGGGCTTCCTGCTCCCCGGGCGCGGAGATGGGCGAGGTTGGATCACTTTGTGGTGAGCCGCTACCGCTGCCCCTCTGTCGTCCCTAGCCTCTCCCTTGACTCCCCCTGCTCGGTGCCTGTCAGCGGGGTTCTCTCTGGTCGCCCACCCGGGGCTCGAGGCTGGCACTCCTCCTGGCGGGGCCCGGGCGTGCAGAAGGGGCAGTGGGGACCCGAGGCGCGCAGGCTGCGGATGACAGTAGGGGCCGGGCTGACCGAGACGTTGGTGCCCGGTGCGTGCGGGGAGCCAGCGTAGCGGACTTGGGAGACGGACCTGGCGGAGGGGGGGAGCGGTGGACACCACAAACCTCCAGCTCGCCCACTTCCTTTCCAGTTTTGGAAACGGGTGAGCATTTCCCAAGAATCTGTCATTCCTGGAAGTGTGAGTTAGCGTCCTTTTCCTAACACACCCACCAAATCTTTGCTAGCCTGTGAGACGAGAGCCTTGAGATGTTTTTCCATCCTTTCTCGCCCCTGCCACCTCCTCCCAAGCTCCTCCTTTCCTCGGGTTGCACAGTCCCTTTCACAGAACTGGCACTGACCACCCTTGTCTCCACCACCTGTGGCCCTGTTTCTCTGATGACCAAGGAGTCTTTTCTGTACCTGTAGCTTCCACCAGCTCCGTTTGTGTAGTTCCCCATCTCTCCACAAGTCTGGAACCATTTTGTCTGGAATCTTTGTCCCAAGGAGTCTAATAAGTTATGGGACCCGTGCATCAGCCCTCCTTTTTAGGAAAGTTGGATTAGAGGACATGAACTGGTGAGGTCAGGGGTCAGGTTAGCTGTGGAGGCTACACATCCATCTGTTTACTTACCCCTTGCCATGCCCTGGAGGTCATCTGTAGTGAAGCATGTGGTTGGGGTGATTTGTTGGGAGACTTGTGGCTTTGGAAGTCAATATGTTCATTCGCTAGTTGGTTTGGAATGGGAGAGAGTTGGAGGGCAGGAGTCGATGCCAGGGCCTGGAAAACCAGGGGAAGACTTGTCACCCTGTCCTGCTTTCAGAGCACAACCTGTCCTCCTTCCTGCCTCTCCCTGAGCCATGTATTCAATGTCCTATTCTCTCTTCTCCCTCTTCCTCTCTCCCTCTTTTTCCTTCACTTTCCTGACACTCACATTGCCTAAAGAGGTGCTTAACCAGAGTTTATAACCTGAAATTTAGAGAAGATGTTCCAGGAATCAGAATCACCAGGAGAGCCCAACTGACCCCCATTGTTCCCAGCTGGGCAAAAGTGCATGTTTAAAATTTAATTAATTTTTTTTTAAGCTTTGGGGAGAAAGTCTTCAGTTGTGAGCTTTCCAACTTTCTTTTTCTGGATTCCGCTTTCAACTTTTGGCACCCACTCCTGTCCCTTTCCCACCATCCAAACATTAAGCCATGTCCCCTCTTTTTTCCCAGGCCTCTGGAGCAGACCTGGAGGCTTACTTATTTCTGACTAATGATTTCACACAGTGTTAATGGTGTTAATGGCCGATAATGGTGCAGTGTGTTACTTTTCCCAAGCCTTTCAAAACACAGCCCAAGGCTTATATTGTCTAGCTTGGCTCAAATCACAGAGTAAATAGCAGACTGGGGTCAGTTTCCTATGGGATTCCTGTTGGGGAGAATTTCTTCTTCCTTAAGCATCCCTGTGTGGGCAAGGGGTAGGTTTGATATGCATGCAGTCAGAAAAATGTTAAATACTCAGGTATAAAACTAGAAATAACTGATGACCTGCAACAAGTTGCAAAAGAGGGTAGGTCTGGAAACATCATCGACCCTGTCTGGCCATTTATTCTCTGGATCTTCATTTCACTTCTTGTCTTTAGCTTGGATTTTTACTGGGAATTCTTAAGCCTGACAAAGTTATGTTTCTGAACCTTCTGCCTTCTAATTTTCCAACTCTGTGAAATATAACAGTATTCCTGGTTGGCTGACTAGATTATTCAGTTGATCAATTGAGAGACCCTCAAACAAATTTTCAAAGTTCCTAGCTCCCAGGTTACCCACTTCTTCCTGGTGAAAAATTTTGTAAGCACAAAGACCAGATTAGCATTTACTTTATCAAAATCCTGGCATACTATGCTTTTAATTAGACACATTTTAAATAATTCTGTTGTTTGGTTCCTTACTTGTCTGATTATTTTGGTATATAAATTCTCTTGACCAACTGGTTAAGCTAGATTATCTAAGTCTCATTTTTCTGCATGCATAATGGACACAGATACCCCTTGATCCCCAGCTCACTATTCTTACAGATTGGTGGTGGCATTCTTGGAAATTCTGCTTCAAGCCTAAGAAAGTGTATCACAACTTTTTAATCTAATTAAAAACTTTTTTGGTCATGGTTGTGATGCAAAGGAGGAGAGGTTTGGGAACTCAACTGGGAATAGATACCAACTGACAAGCCAGTCAACAAGGACTTTTCAATTCCTAGGAGGAGCCTTCTGCTGTCCAGGGTGCTGTGGAACAGAAGAGAAATACTCTTAAGTATTTTTAGCCCTTGAAGAAGTTTTAGACTCCTAACTAATTTAAAGCTATAGTGCTGTCTTAGTTATTTTTCTTATTGCTGAGACAAAATACTCAACACCCGAAGTTAAAGGAGGAAAGGTTTCTTTGGCTTACAGTTTGTAGAGGTTTCAGTTCATAATTGGCTGGCTCCAAGGCAGAGTGGCATGGCAGACAGGCATCACAGAGGAGAAACAATTCATGGTGGCCAGAAGGTAGCAAAGCAAGCAAG
Source organism: Hydrochoerus hydrochaeris (assembly GCA_004027455.1). Classification (NCBI taxonomy): domain Eukaryota; kingdom Metazoa; phylum Chordata; class Mammalia; order Rodentia; family Hydrochaeridae; genus Hydrochoerus; species Hydrochoerus hydrochaeris. The sequence goes on from PVLA01016335.1 coordinate 6,544, forward strand.
GGACAGTGACAGCTCTTTCTATCCCTTATATCTTATCCAGACTACTTAGGCAGATAGCACTCATACACTTAATCCTGGTGCTTTTGAGCCTAGCATTGCACCATGAATCAATTCTAGTGTCATACCCTAGATCCATTCACCTCAGAGAAAGCCCCACCTATAACCATATGAGGCTTTGGGGAGACATCTAGACACAAACCATAACAGGTGCTAAAAGTAAAAAGCTGACAGAACTTAGAGGAGGAAGAATCTGAAGGGGTGTGTGTAGTGGAATTACATTATAGAACATTGAGGGTCCTAGGCTGATAAGAGTAGAAGGTGTAGGTTAGGGAGAAATAAGTTATAGGGTTGGATAAGTATGAACGAGCCAAATGGTGGGGGGAGAGTCTCAAAAGCCTGAGAGGAGTTTGGATTTGATTGGGGGGGTTCAGTAGAGCGTCATTATATATTCTTTAGCAATACCAAACATAAAGAAAATGGTTTTTTGAAGGGCTAGTCTGGTGATAATATTATTGATGGAGTGAATTAAAAATAAAGATGAGACGCAGAAAGATTCAAATGTGATCCAGAGCTAAGGGAGAAGGGCTTGGTCTGGTTGGTAGTAGAAAAAGATGGGAAGTCAGAAATAAGTGTGATACACATTTTTATAGGTAGAAATGTGGATTTTTTTTCTACAAATTAGTTATAGGGGAAGAGGAAAATAAAACACAAGAAAATTGAAGTAGCTAGGTTTACAGCGCAGAGGACTCAGTACCAATTGACTGAAGTGATTCTGGTTGAGCACAAGAGCTAGATTTGCAGGGCAGATAATGATTTTGGTTTTGGAAATGAAGAATTGGAGGCAGACATCCAAGAAAAGTGTTGTTAGGAGTTAGAAACATGGAACTCAAGACAGGTGCCTGTAAGGGTCAGCCATGCTGATTTGGAAAGCAGAATACAGCTGACATTTCTTGAGAGCATCAGCTTTCAGAGGGAGGAAGTATAGGCAGGAGGGAAGGGTAAAGTCAGATTTAGGGGGAGAAATCTGTATGTCAGAAGCAAAGAAGTCTTGATGCTGGAGACTCCAGGGAGTCTGTGTGGCCTCTGATGTGATGACAGGCTGCAGACAGGCTGAGCAGGAGGAGTGCTGAGGATGATGAAAAGAGCTCTCTGTGGGGGACAAGGGTTAGAGGAGGCACTCACAGTGAGCATTTGGGGTGGTGAGCAGGGCTCACTTCACTGAAAGGAGAAATGGGTTTGCTAGTCAGATTGGACATTAGTGTCAAACAAATCTGTTTATTTATTTATTCATTTAGAGTCAGAATAGGTTTGGAGGTGGCAGAGGGTGAGCTTGTGGAGAGGAAAAAGTAATGATGCTAGAATGGTGGTTGAGTTGGACTCTAAGAAAGGTGAAAGAAGGATAGGTTCCCTACTACAGTGTGAGCTTTGTGAACAGAAGAGAGACATTTTCTTTAAAACACAAAGGCAAAACCTGAAGAAGATGAAAGAAAAGTTTTGACATATCTTCTACCTCCATCTTTCCATCAAGCTTTGGCCTCTACATCAACATTTTTAGCTTGAGTGTTTACTGTTACTTGGGTAACAGTAACATTAACCTCAGGTTCATCTCTGTATGTCTTTCCAACTCCCAAACTACCTCCTCCTCTTGACTTTCTTGATTCCATAAGTGACGTCTTCAGTTTCTCAGTTGTGATGCTTAAAACCTTGGTATTATGTGTGAAGAATTTCCTCTCCTAACAAACCTTGTTGGATTACCTTGCATTGTTAGACCTTGCTGTTCATCCTCAGGGCCATTGCCCCAGGCCAGCCCTGGCATACTTCCTATAGTCTCCTTTTGGGGCCTTCCTTTTCATTCCTTGAAATCTGCTTCCTTATCCCCACTGCAAATTGCACTGGCAGGTAAACTACACTTCCTAAAACACGACTTTCATCATATTGCTACTTGGGTTATGCACCTACATGAACTCCTCAGTGTCTGGACGATCCAGGCCGTACTTTACTCCTCTGCTCCAATCAGGCTGCTCTTCTGTCAAGACCACCTTGAGTCAAGTTCTCCTTGATTCATCTGCCCCTATATCACCATGCTTCAAATCCAACATATTCTTTAGGACTGGAGCTCCACCTTCTTGTGGAAGCTTTGGCAACTCACAATGACCATGTCTCTAACATGCTCACCGTCTATACTCATTTTCTTTCCCCATCAGTGATATTGTATTGCTTATGCCTTTTCATACACAGAGGGCTTATTTTTCCCACTGAAGTTAATTATTCTGGGGGGATAAATAAAGGGGACTTTAAAACGTCTTATGATATGTCAAAACACTGTTGCCCTGTGTAGATAAGAAACTTGGCAAAATATAAGAAGTTGTTGAATCTAGGTGATTATATGTTTGTGTTCACTGTATAATTTCTTAGAATTTTCTCTCAGATAATAATTCTATCCTACCTAGATAGGACACTAAAACTATTGTTACATTTAAACGATAGAGAAGGAAGAGCTTTGATCTGTGTTTGTATGCAGTTGTTTGAGTAATATAACCACTCAGTCTGTGCCTTGTTAAGCACCTGAAAGCAGTAGGTCTCTTTCTCGTAAGGCTTTTAAAAAATTATTATTCCTCAGAAAGGAAAAACATCTCTTTTTGATACTATGTTTGATCTTCACGAGGTAAATATGATGCTCAAGTCAATGTCCATGGCCTCTTCTTTATTTCCCTTCACTTCCTCCCATCATGAATTGGGCATTTTAAATGGTCACATGATTTTCCAGGAACTTTTGGGACTATTGAGAGGACTTTGGAGTTCTGAAGATGGCATATTGTTAATACATCTAATACTGTATTTCTATCAGCTGTTTCTATTTGTTTTATTTATTTATTTATTTTTTGTCTTTTTGAAACAGGGTCGCTCTGTGCAGTTCAGGCTGGCCTTGAGCTCACTTTGTAGCCTAGGCTGGTCTCAAACTTGCCTCCTGCTTCAGCCTCCCGAGTGCTGGGATTATAAGTGTGAGCCACCATGCCCGGCTCAGCTGTTTTTATATAAATGTATTTTAAAACTTATCAGTGATATCCAGATCTACTTCTTTAAGATTTAGGAGGCTTTGTTTCATCAGTACAGCAGTCATCAGTAACTCTGTTACGGCACATTCTATCCAGTTGTATTTAATAGTCCTTTAGGGGATGTAAGGAGGTATTGGGATTAACTGACTCCAGAAAGAAACTGAATGAAAAGTAATAAAAAATCTTCCTTACTGTCAGTATTGACAAAACATTAGAACAGATGAACTAGTTAAGTGCTGAAGAACGAACATTTTCCAGAGTTCTTTCTGGTTCTGGTACTTGGTAGTAACTTCTGAAGGTAGGCAGTATGGTATTGCCTGGTGATTCTCAGTCATGGGCCACTCTTCCCTTTGCCTCAGGGGACAAAAAATATCTGGAGATCTTTTCTGCTTGTCACAACTTGAGGGGTAGTTTTCTATAACATCTAGTGCATAAAGGCCTAGGGTGCTGCTAACATTTTACAATCCACAGAACAACAAAGAATTATCCAGTCACAAAGCATCACTGGTGCAGAGGTTGAGAAACCTTGATATGGCTAGAAGATCACTGAGTGGGTCAGATAGGCACTGTACTAACTAGGACTAAGATCTTGAGTAAATTACTTCATCTCTCATCTGCAGTCTTCTGTAAAACAAAACTAATAAAACTCACTTCACAGGTTGAAAGGATAAAAAATCACAATTTGTGTGAAGTGTCCAGCAGTCTTTGAAACAGATGGAGAACAAGAAATCCTGGTTTCTGCATGGTTCTTGGTGCCCTAGTTATGACGTGTGTGTGAAGGCATGGAGGCAAGGCAAGGGAATCTCCAGTGGGGCAAGGCTTTCATAAGGATGGAGGAGAGTGATGGAGAGCAGCACAGTGGAGTCAGGGAGACCGAGTGTGCATTCAAAAGGCTAGAATTTGGATCGACAGCACTCTTTCATTCACTTCATCATTTGGCAAATATTTATTGAATGCCTGTCACAGTCACGCACTATGCCATGGGAGTATATAAAATTATTAAAGGGAAGGGTATAGAGCAGGAAGGGAAATGATACAAATATACCCCCTCAGGGAGCTCTTGAACTTCAGGGGTTAGAAGGGGAGAAAAAGTCTGAAGGAGCTTCAGAAGGTCAGGCAGGAAAGTAGGAGGTAACACTTCTCTTTGCTCCCTACTTATCTGAATGACTTGGGCAAGTGACTTTGACATCTGTGTAAAATGAGGATAATAGCCTACCGGTCTTTCTCTTACAGAGCTGTTGAGAAACTCAAATAAGATACTGTATATGAAAGGTCCTTATAAGTTGTACAATGCTATTCAAATATATGTAGTTATTTCCAAATTGAGCCTTCTATTACTCTAAGTGCCTCTTCTGACAAGTAGTATCTTATTTAATCTGACCTCTACAGGATCTTTCCAGTTCTCAAAGACATGCAATGCTTCTCATTTTGGTTTCCTTAGGGGACTGGATGAGACACTTAGCATAGGACAGGAATAAAAATACTTGTTCCCCTACCCCTGCCAAGTCTTGGGCCACATGGCTTAATGCCATCTGAAGTGTAGTGAAAATAGAGTTTTTGTTTTTTGTTTTTACTGAATCTCAGGTGGTGTAGGGAATCAGTCCCTTCCTGCTCCTTGTCTGTCTGCCTGCAGTTCAGACTCCTCCTACCACTTCTTTGTGGTAGCAGAATAACTAGGAAATGACTGACACTCACAGAGTTGTTGGATCAATAGAGCTGCTTGAAATCGTGTCTGCTGAGAACTAAGGGAACAGCTGGGAGGACAGAAGAATTAATTCAGGAAAGTAAAAACACTGTTAGAGAATTAACTTTGTCTCTTTCCTTCAGTCTCATGGCATTATTAGAAAGGAGCCTGATACTAGCCAGAGAACATGGATACAAGGGATAAACAAGCAGATGAGTGAAAAGTGGTGGCTGAGCTGTGAACTTGAGGGAATGGTTACTTCTCCAGTTGGGACTTGAAGGATGGGTAGGATTTGCCTAGAAAAGCAGTAAGTGTTTTTACTTCCCAGATTAAGATGGTGGCAGAAGGAGATAAGAGTGTTCATGGCTTAGTTAGGGGCAGTAAGTGTTCCAGTTTATGTGATCCAGAATATGCAGATGGAAGGTCATCAGTATAGCAGTCATCAGTAACTCTGTTATGGCACATTCTGTCCAGTTGTATTTAATAGTCCTTTAGGGGATGTAAGGAGGTATTGGGATTAACTGACTCCAGAAAGAAATTAAATGAAAAGTAATAAAAAATCTTCCTTACTGTCAGTATTGACAAAACATTAGAACAGATGAACTAGTTAAGTGCTGAAGAATGAACATTTTCCAAGGTTCTTTCTTGTTCTGGTACTTGCTAGTAACCTCTGAAGGTAGGCAGACTCAACCTAATGAGAACCAGGTTGATTGATTGCTTTGTTTATCAACATTTACTAGGTTCCTAGATCAAGAAGACTTTGAATGGAAGGCCAGTGAATTTGGTCTTTCTGCAGCTGGTTTAGGGGCACCTCTGAAAGTTTCTAAATAGGGAAGTGACACAACCAGGAGAGAAATCTGGTCACTCTCTGGAGGCTGTTTTAGAGTGAGGGACAGACTACTGGCCAGGGATAGAATAAGTAACTACTCTGATAGCTTGATATAACACTGTAGAAATGGAAAGGAAGGGATATATGAGGAACTTTGCGGAGGTCAAGTCCATAGATCTGGCAACTTGGAGACAAGGGCGTCAAGGAAGAGAAGGAATCCAAGATTACTATAAAGTTTAGAGCCTAAGCAGCTTGGAGAATGTCTGTGTCCTTAGTGAAAATCAGAAATGAGGAAGGGGAGAAGCAGCTGTGGGGAGGCAGGAAGAGAGGAAGGATTTGGAGAATTTGCTTTGGGACATGTTGCATTTCAGGTGTCAGTGGAAAGGGAGGTGTTGATTCAGTAGGCGGATAACAAAAAGAGTCTGGAGCTTTGGAGGGAGGCCACAGCCGGAAATATAGATTTAGAGATAATCTGAAAGAAGTTGTGGCTGGAGTTATAAGAGTAGATGAGATAATAAATGAAAAGCTTATACAGACTTAAGGGCAGAGGGCCAAGGACAGAACTGTAGAGTCAAGTGAAGGGTGAGAGGAGAACCAGGAAAGAGCAAAACATGGAGAAAAACAGGGCAATCAACATGGTCTGATGCCATAGGAAGGTTGAGGAGATGGACTGAGCAAATGCCACTGATTCTGGATACAGGGAGATGGAGATCACTGGTAACCTTTGAAATTACAGTTTCAATTGTGTATGGGAGGTGGAATTCAAATTGCAGGAGGAATGAAGAGTGAGTGGATGGGGAGGAAGTTGTGGGAGTGCATATAGATGACTCTTTGGAAAGGTTTGGCTGTGAAGTGAAGGTTAAAAATAGTAAAGTAGTTGGAGATGGGGAGCGGAGTTGAGGGGAGGATTTTTTTAGGTAGGGAAGATTTATGAATACCTGGAATAGGGAAGGGGGAGAAATCATATGTGAGAAAGAGAATGAGCATTTAGGAAAGAGAGGAGCACTTAATGGAGGGATGAGTCCAGACAGGTGAATCTCAAAGTCAGCTGAGGGGTCAGCCCTGGCCAAGAGGAGAGTATGTCTTTCTTGGGGACTAGGGGAAGGCAGACCTTAATGAAGTCATTGGCTGGTAAGGAACTGAGGGCACCATGTGCCTGACTGGTAGACCCAGTGAGAGAGCATCTTGGCTTTGAGAGTCAGGGGTCAGTAGTACCCAGGCTGGGGAGGATACTGCAAACTGTGAAATGGATGGACTGGGTTGTGGCCCTGTGAAGTCCTTGGGCAGAGAAGCTGGAAAGCAAGATGGGGAGAGCTCAAGGTAGTACTGTAGCACTCCTAAGCACTCCTGGGCTAGTCAGTTCTGAAGATTCATCTCCTATAAAGGATGATGCAGAAGGGCAAACAGGGGAAATGGAGATGAGAGGAGAGAAGGAGGGAAACTTGAGCAAGAAGGTATCTGGGTAGCCTCCTGGGATGGGTCCTGGTCTGGCACCAAGAGAATATATCTAGCAGAAATGGCATCTGCTTATGAATTTCCAGTTTCTTTAATGCCTTTAGAAGTCTTGCAAGAAATCAGAAATGCAGCAGGAATTATGGAAGAATCTCTTGCCCATTTTTCTCTACAAAAAGAACCCCTTATAAGAGGGATGCACCACTCTTTCTCTTGTCCCAAATTACTCTCTCCATCCCTTGTCTTAGGGACAAACCCATGAACTGCCATCAAATAAAAAGCTCCACTTCACAAGATCTTCCTCAGAAGCCTCATATGGCCATTAGGAGGGCTGGGGAGTAAGAATATGGGGGGTTGCTACTACCAGAGGGTAGGCTATGTGAGACTGGGCTCACCTTCCCTAGAGCAGAAGGGTGGGAGTTTCTTTAGGTGTGGGCTAGTCCTAGAGTCATGGAATCTTACTAGCTATGTATCTGTACAAGTTGATTTATTCATCTGTAAAATGGGTATAAGAAATGTTCTTGCCTGTCAAGAATGTTTGATATTTGTAGGTATACTGTATCTTTAGAGAGTTACAGTTATAATAATATTATAAATGAAATTATTTGAGTAGTAATCTAATATTGTGGTCTGTACATTACTACTATGGCTATATTATATAGATAAATTATGATTATATTTCTAGCTAGATGAATCCCTTTATTTTCTAAATTATGAGAATTATAATGCATCAATAGGTTTTTTAATTTGTTAAGAATATGATTTTTTGAAGCTTGCAGTTACAGTTATCTAGAGCATAACAGTCAGGGGCTGGTGGTATGGCTAAAATATTCACATTTTACACTGGTTCCCTGCAGCCCAGGGACAAAGGGCATCTTGGAGGGTGAGGGGAGGCATAATACTGAATCAGCAGCTGGACAGTGAACCTAGAAGGGGGCTTTAGAAACCGACAGATGGTTAACTGAATGTGACAAAAAGGGGCTAGAAGGAGGGATCTGGAGTTCCTGAGGGATTCCTGTTTCTGTCTACTTACTGTCTTAGAAAGGAGATTGTGGGGAAAGGGAGGAGTGGCTCTGAGAACAGTTGGGGAAAAAGATTGGCAGGACTTCTTTTGGGAGTGTGGCAGTGGAAGGGTATGGCACCACCAAGTACTGAATTTCAGTGAGTGAATCTCATCCACTCACTCATTTGTTTGTTCAGGTTTTGTATACCAGCTGTGTACCTCCTAAGTGCCAGGTACTGGGGGTACTCATCAGAAATAATCCTTCACATAAGGAGGAAAGCATTCTTCTAGTGGGTTACCTGACACATAAACAGATAATTGCAGTGCAGTGCAGCAAGTGCTATATGGAAGACTGTATACTGTGTGGTGAGAATGTAGAGGGAGGGTCAGCACCTGAATGTATGTGGAGAGGATCCATTGCAGAGGGGATACTTGAGCTGCAGTGGATGAGAAGCTGGTAAAAAAAATTAAGGCAGTGAGTATTTACAACTGTTCCAGAAGTTTGGTAAAAAGAGAAAGGAGAAAAACAAAATGTTAATCAAAAGGATATTTTGAGAATACTGGTAGTTCTCCGTGTTTTGGTGATAGGTGATAGATGTACAAACAGCTGTCAGCTATTTATAAAATTGCAGTGAATTATAGACTTGTGTATGCAGTCTTATGCATGCATATTATACTTCAACAAAAGTTGTAAAAGGCAGTGGTAGAGACTGAAAGTGTTAGAGAGTGATATGTGTGTGGGCATAGTGGGTGTTCCTCAAAAGACAGAAAAGGTTAAGATTCCTGGGCAAAGAGGTTATCTCTGGAGTAGTCCCCCTTTCTGTGGATATGGGAAAAGACCAAGTAGTTTTCAGATCAGATACTAGAGTTCTTATTAAGTTAACCTCAGTTGTCTTAGTGAATGGGAGCCAAGCTCATCCACAAGCAGTGAAAAATGCTAGGAGCTTGGGAAAACAGGAGACAAGCTGGATTCATTCTTTGGAAACTGAGTAAGAACTGCAGAAAGGATTCAGTTCAGAGTTCAGAGTGGGCTGGAATGCTAGGTTTTGCATGCTGTGCAGCTCTGCAGGCTCTGTACTCCTTGAATTCATGGGTGATATCTTGGAATAGGTATCTGTGATTCAGATGAGGTATGCACCAGCCTCTTCCCCTGTGCTTCCTGAACATCAGCTATCTAAGGCCTTTTGAAGGCCCTATCTTAGAAAATGCTTATGTCTGTTTTGCCTAGGTGTACTATACACAACTTTTGCTTTGAATTTGTCTGTAGTCTTCTCAATATCAGTTCAGGGCTTTGTGAATCATGTTTGCTTAGTTAGCACTTCTTGGTCTGATTTTTTAAAGAGTTACTTATCAGTGTGTAAGCCATGTGAGAATTTTATAATGAAATATTGTGCTAATGGAATGAATCATTTTTATGATTCTACCTTAAACAAGTTCTACCTTAAAAACAGTTAATGAAGTCAACACTGAAACAGCTATCTGTTGAGCTGAATTTATCAGAGGGACCCATGTTATCGTTTGCTTATAAATATTCATATAATTCACAGGTCCTGCAAAAGTAAGTAAAGATGCATCTTTACAGTCTCTTCTTAGAAAAACCCAGAAAGGGCTGGGGGTGGGGTTCACTTAGCAGCATAAGCACTTGCCTGGCAGGTGTGAGGTTGTGAGTTCAATCCCCAGTACAAACAAAACAAACAAACAAACAAACACACTCAGAAGGAAAGTCCAAACTTGTAAATGGACCAACTAATCAGTATTGAAGGTCTCAATGTGTCCAGTGTTTTGCTAGACACTTAGAGGACTACTAAAAATGGGTAGTATATAAGTGCTTGCTCTTGTTGAGTATATGGTGTTGGATTAGGGAAAATAGCTAATTAGAGATCAGTCAGAAAGTGTAACCTTCATGCATGGATTCAGGTAGTATGTACTGTCTAAAAATTAATTTAAATCAGTAGTAAAACAAGGTTTCATTTAAGTTTAGGTATGCCTTCGTAGGGCACTTACATTTTTTACGTTGAATTTTTTTATTATTGTAAAGCATTATAATTTGGTGCACTGTAAAGCAGTTGGGAAACATGATGAAGTATAAAGGATAGAAAATCCATTCTATTTTCATCACTGATCTCAATTTGGTCTTTTTTTCCTATATGTACTTTTTCCCTTGAGCCATATTTTGTTTTTTTAAAAATTTTTATTGAACTAAGATGAAAAACATGCTGAGAGGGAGTGGACTTTTTCATAAAGTCGTTGTCTTTTCAATTAAATGGATAATACACTAGGATATATGTATGTATGTATTATTGATAAGCTATATATTTGTGTGTGTATATGTATGTTATTGAGCAAAAAAGGGCATTATAATAAGCCAGTTAACCTTAGTGGGGATAATATGGGAAGACAAAAGACCCCTTATTTGTTTTGAACAATAAAGATATTGACCCTTTGTGTAAAATAAAATTACAAAAGTAAACTAAAGAATATATGGTCAAAAATGAATGTTCTTTATTTCCTCCTCTTTTCCTAGTGTTTAGTTCTCTCTCTCTCTCTCTCTCTAGGATATCTATATTGTGTTTATGCAAATATATAGCTTTCTTATTTTATTTACCAAAAAGTAGATCATGCTGTGCTGTTATTCTGTAACTTACTTTCATCACTTTCTAATCATGAACATTTTCCTGAGTCAGTATGTATAGCTCTACCTCATTTGTTTTCAGATGTGTATTATATTCTGTTGTGCGGATGTGCCACATTTTATTTAGTCAGTCTCCTAAGGATAGACATTTATAAACCAGATTTTTTTGTGAACTAATGTTTAATCTGGGACATTATTTGGTCCAAATAATATGAAGAAGGACCTCTCATTTTCTTTCTTTCTTTTTTTAAAAATCATTTTCAAAGGTGACTGTTGGAGAACTGTGGGTTCAGGATATTTCCTCTGCTTTTATGCCAGAAGAGGAGAACATTCAGACACTGTTCTCCAATGGGTAACTTTTTATGGAATATTTAAGGATGCTTTATTGGTGACATTTCAATAAATGGTAGAAGCCACTCTTGGTTTCTTTCTTGTGTGCCTTTAAGTGAACTAGAAGCAAGATTTGAAGTCACAGTTAGCCAAAAAAAGCCATGTGTTCTGTGGGCTTGAGTGTAAGTTAATCCTAACACAACAGTTAGGTAGGGACATATTTTAGGTGGTGTGCATAAAAGGCATAGTCTATACTTAGCAGGAAGAACACAAGGATTGAATTGGGAAACCTTGATTTCCAATTCTGCTAATCACTGAATAGTACTTTGATTTTTCCAATCTAATATGCCTGTTTTTATAGGTGGGGCCTCTCTTTTCTTATCAGAAGAGGTTGACATATTTGCCTTATAGAATAGCCTAAGATAAAGAAAGCTGATAGAAGGAAAATTGAAAAAACAAAATCACTGACTAAATGAGAAGGAATTTTGTTAGCTGCTCCTCTGGGGTTTCCTTTGGTTTTGAATGTGGTTGAAAGTTGTACTAAGGGAGTCAGATGGGAGTGACAATTCATACAGTGCTTGAGGATTGTGTTTTTTCATATCTGATAGGAAACGGGTAGCATTGGAGATGGAGTAAAATGTTTCATGATATGTTCCATTTGCTTTTGGAAGAGATATGTGTACAAGAATGGAAGAGTAGCTCATCTAACTTCCCAGAGTAGTTGAGGGTGTCAGTGTGGTTCAGTTGCACACTTACTTCTTACTACCCAAATGTAAGATAAAAAGAAAATATAGCCCTTAAAACTTTATGAAATGGAGTTAATTCATATGTCTTTTTCAATTTTGTTTATTTTATACTGACTCTCTTCTTTTTTGGACTTCATTTTGGATGACTATTTCTTTTTGGTAAGTTGCTTAGTTACTTAACTTTTTCTCCTATTTCTCCACATCTTTTCAGAACATAGTCTAGCTGGGTAGTGGTGCTCAAATGGACTTGTAAAGGTGGGGGCAGGAAAGGAAGGGTGCCAGGAGCCAAGGCATGCTAGTTTAAATGGCTCTGTTCTTCACTTTGTGAATCTGGGATGACTCCTATATGGATGTTTGCAAAAGTATGCAAAGGTATTGCTTTTTAGAGTATTATGATACTGAGTACTAAAGGTCAAGCCCTTACTATTTTTTTTTTTGCCCAGGGAAGCTTCTTAGTCCTGACTCTAGGCCTTTCCCAAGTTAGTGATTCTCAGAGTACCATTACCAGGGAACAAAGAGATATGTGGATGCCAGCCCTGCTTAGTACCAACTGTGGGAAAACAAGTAGGCTCTGCTCTGGATGCTCACCTTGGCTAGTAAATGTTTTCATCCACTCAACACCATCCTCTCCCCTCAACACCACATTGGTCATGGTATTTGATGCAAAGTAGCATTCTCCTGAAAGCCTGCAGTGTGTCAGGGGCAGCCTTAGTGTCCTCAGGCTCTGTCATACCTGTTGAGCTATTTCTAAAGCTGACCTCCCCAACCCTTAGTTGGGCTTTGAATATATAATAGGAGGCTGAGATACTGCTAGCTGTTTAGACTGAATATATCCCATGTTTCCCTGTTGCTTGAGGAAGATGGCTGTCCCTTTTTCTTTGTGGCAGGGATCTCCTCTATATCAGTATTCTATATCTCAGTACTGTGGTCTGTAGTAACCTCACTGGTTAAGTCCACCAAGCCTTCATCTTGATATATTCACGAGTGCTTGGAAATTCATGCTGCATACTAAAAAAATATCCAGTCCTAGATATCAATAGGTAAACATTGACATTTTCTTTTTTTCCTGATGCTATAACTATCCTAAACTTTCTTGAGGCAAATAGATGCTTCTGACAGAATAAGAGAGGTTAAATATATGTAAAGATATGCAAAAAATGGAAGTACATTATATTTTAAAAAGTATTCCCTCATTAAAACAATAATTTTTGAAAACAAAAATTTAAAAATGAGACTTCTATGACTGCCTTTCCTTAGGATTCAATTTATGGTTTAAATCTGAAATGTCTCCCAAAGGTCTCATGTGTTTGGAAGGTGATTGGGATATAGGGGCATTATACTCATCAGTGGATTCATCCAGTGATGAGTTTAGTAGCTGAATGTGCTGATAGGATGCAGACTCTGGTTGGAGGCAATCTACTAGGTGCTTGCCCTGGAAGGGATGTTCTTGTCCTCTCTCCTTTTTTCTCTCTCTGCCATAGAATGAGCAGCTGTCTTCTACTCAGGCCCTTCCATCATACTGTTTATGCAGTGGAACCAGCTGAACAGCTGTGAGCTGAAATAAATATCCTTTAAGTTGTGTGTCAAGTTTTTTTGTCCCAGCAATGGTAAAAGTGACTAAGACAGATTTTGGTACCAGAAGTAGGCTTGTTGTGCCTATACCCGGCTGTGGTTTAGAAGTCTATGAAACTTATTTGTAGGAAGAGTTTAGAAAAGTTTGAAAATATGAGATAGAGAAGGCCTAGAATGTTGTAAGCTGAGCTTGATAGGTGTTTCTAGTCAGAGCTCAGAAGACCAGAATGCTGACAGGAATGGAGATGGTAGTGGTCAAACTCAGAAGGTATCAGATAGAAACAGTGACTACATTGACTATTGGACTAGAGACCATGTACTTTACATCCTTGGCAGAAAATTTGTCTTCATTTTTCCATGTTTTGAGACTTTGTGGGATACTAAGATTAAGTGTGATGGGCTAATTAATTCTACAAAGAAAAAAATTTTTTTAGAGAAAAAAATGAAACAGAGGATAGAAATAATACAAAATTTCAAAAACAAACACAAAAACAAAAACCAGTAAGAAATCACTAGTTGACAATTACATATTTTCCTCCTAGAAGTAGTTGTTCAGTTTACAAAAGTAAAGCATACAAAGTAGACATTTAAACATTGAGACTGCCATCAGCTCTGTTCATCTATCCAACAAAAAACTTAGTATTGTGGTCATCAATCCTACACACTCAAACATACATGCAGTTATATCCTTTAGAATACTTTCCTCTCTCTTTTTTTTACGATAACTATAATCAATTCTTGTAAACTGTTTAGAAGTTCTACACATGTATAAGTCTCTACATGTATACCTAGCCTTTCTGTATTAGAGGGAGAAACAAATCAAAACAAGTTAACAATACAAATTCCTAGAGAAACACGAAAAGGACATATAAAACCACAATACTAGGTGATCTATGGTAGTTACTATGATGTCTCTTGTTATTTTCAATAAAATTGTCTATATCGTCAGACATAGTATAATTAAACTTAGCAGTGCATAACACTATTAATAAAAACCTAACATTGGAGACATTATAGGACTTCAAAGGCAGTTAATAATCAATCAAACCAGAATGAGTATCCTATTGAATCTTGTCATCTTCAGAGTAGTTGCCTCTACTCTCAGCCTTGATACTCTCAAGCATACCAGATTTGAATAAAATCAGTCAAGACAAAACAGCGATATAGCCAATCTTCTCTGCCTCATCTCTGCTATGCTATTTTTCTGTCATTGTTGTTTACTTTTTTCCTTCATTCCACTGTCTGCCCTTTTCTT
>PVLA01016336.1:0-21097 GCA_004027455.1 Hydrochoerus hydrochaeris
TTTCCTGGGACTGAAGAATTTCCCCTGAAGCCAAACTTCCCAGGAGGAAAGCCCTGGCTCCATAAAACTTTCCCAGAAGGGTCCTGGGCACAGCAGGGCAGTTGGACACTTGAGGTGGCATTAGAGGGCTTAGGAGTTCCAAGCAGGCCTCTGTCCCTTCCCTTTTGCTGTGGAACAGAGAAAGTTCAGGAGGCCTTGAGGTGAGAGGCAGCCCATCGAGATGTGGCCAGTGGGAGGATGAGCCTCCTCCCAGTTCAGGTAGAGTCTTCTTGGAGGTGACATGGGTTGGGCCCCTTCTGGAGTGCTTTGCCCAAGTGGCATTGGTCTTGGCTCCCATTTGGGTGTTGTCCTTGTTAGGCTTGATGTGAGCATTAATGCATGTATTAGCACTCTACAGGCCTTGCTTTTTGTACAGGCTGCAAATTTTAAGTTATTCAACCATTTTAAAATTAGCCTTAGCTTTTTTGACATGGCGCTTGATTAGGACTTGAACTCAGTAAAGGCAGGAAATATATTGATTAATTGTGTAGCTTTGTGATCTATGGATCTAAGGAGTTTCAGAACAATTTGTGGTACAATGCCATCATTAATTAATGCATTTATTTATTTATTTAGAAATCATGGACATCACCATCCAGGCATGGTGGCAAATGTATATAATCCCAGAACCCTGGAGAAATAAGCAAGGAGGATCAAAAGTTCAAACTCAGCATGGGCAACTTAGAGACTTATGGAGACCCTGTCACACACACACTCACACACACACACACACACACAATCAGGGGATATAGTTCAGTGGAAAAGCTGTAAGTACAATATTTAATACTGAAGAAAAAGAACAGTTTTAACATGCCTTATTGCTTTTCCTTAGTCCTACCTACATATTCTTTTAACTTACCTCAGACAAATTTCTCATATGTGCCATCTGTTTGTTGCCAGAACCTTGCCTCATAAAAGCAGAGCAAGGAGCTTTCCTAGAACTAGAACAAAAATAGTGTTATTTCCTTTGAACCTGAGCTCTTCAAACCTACCAGCGAGCCATGGATTTAGACTCTGGAAAAACAAGCAAATGCAAACCTAAAATACATTTTCAAGAGGCATTGACTGTTGCTTACAAGGCTCTGGGTTTTTTGGTTAAAAGCAAAACAAGGTGACCATGCTTTGCTAGGGCTACAAGACGCTGAACAAAGAAGATAGTACAGAAATACCAAAACTGAATCAAGAAGATATAAAAATCCTAAATAAGCCTATATCAATCAATGAAATCAAAGATGTAATTAAAAACTATCAACAATCTCCTTTTTTAGAGTAGTATATTTTTCAGAATGTAGGTCTTTTACATTCTTGGTTAGGTTGATTCCTAAGTATCTCATTTTTTTACATGCTATTGTGAAAGGTGGTATTTTCATAATGTTTGTTTATTTTCATAAACAAAAACTCTCTCAGTGAGTTTTTGTTTGTGTACAGGAATGCTATTGACTTTTGAGTGTTGACTTTGTATCCAGCTACACTACTGAATTTGTTTGCTAACTCTAGTAGGCTTTTAATGTAGTTTTTTGGGGTCTTCTATGTAGAGAATCGTCATCTGCAAATAGTGATAATTTGATTTTTTCCTTTCTTATCTTTATTACTTTTATTTCTCTCTCTTCTCTGATTGCTCTGGCTAATATTTCCAAAACTATATTGAATAAGAGCAGTGATAGTGGACATCCTTGTCTTGTTCCTGATTTTAGTGTGAAAGCTTTCAGTTTTTGTCCATTTAGTATGATGTTGGCTGTTGGTTTGTCATACATGACCTTTATGAGATTGAGGTAGATAGCATCTATTCCAAGTTTCTGTAGAATTTTTATCATGAACAAGTGTTGGACTTTATCAAAAGATTTTTCTGCATCTATTGAGATGACCATGTGGTTTTTGTTTTTGGCTCTGTTGATGTTTTGTATTACATTTACTGATTTGCATATGTTAAACCATCTCTGAATTGCTGGAATAAATCACATTTGGTTATGATGTATAATTTTTTTGATGATTTGCTGCATTTTATTTGCCAGTATAGAAAACTACATGGTCATCTCAATAGATGCAGAAACCTAGAATAGCAAAGGCAATACTGGGCAACAAAGGCAAGTCAGGAGGCATCTCAATTCTTGACTTGAAACTAAACTACAAAGCTACAGTGATAAAATCAACATGGTAGTGGCAAAGAAATAAACCTGAAGTTGAATAGAACAGATTAGAAGATGCAAACACTCTGAAAAGAATAGCTGCCACCAAGAAATCAACTGATAACAAATGTTTGTGAGGCTTCGGAGAAAAGGAAACACTGTTCCACTTTTGGTGGGAATGTAGACTGGTGCAACCATTATGGAAATCCATATGGAGAATTCTCAGAAGACTAGGATTGGAAGCTCCATTCAATTCAGCTTTTACCCTCCTGGGTATTTTCCCAGAAGAACTGAAAAGTTCATACCGCAATGATATATGTGCACCCATGTTCATAGTGGCATAATTTGTGATAGCTAAATCTTAGAAACAACCAAGATACCCATCTACTGCAGAGTGGATGAAAAAGGTGTGGCATTTTTATACAATGAAATATTACTCAGCTATAATAAAGGATGATCTTGAGGCCTTCATAGGCAAATGGTGACAACTTGAGACTATCCTCACTAGTGAAATAAATAAGAATCATATTTATAAATATCACATTGTGTCTCTAGTGTAAAAAGTAAATGAGAAATATAAGTGTAATAAAACCAAAATGTGTAATTGCTATTGTAAAAAAGAGAGGAAAGGAAAGTGCTCTAAGGGATATAACTACATGTATGAGTGTGTAAAATATATGACCATATTGCCGAATCTTTGTTGGATCTTTGAGAAGAACTGTTTGCAGTCTCACTGTTTGAATGTCTACTATGTATCCTTTAACTCTGTAAATTGAACAACTACATCCAAGACGACAATATGTATTTTATAAACTGGTGATTTCTTAGTGGGTTTTTTTTCTCTTTTTCCTTTTTTCTTTTTCTTTTTTTCGTTTAGAGTTCTGTATTATTGCTACCCTTTTTTCTGTTTTGACTTTTTCTTCTGTTTAAATAAAATTTTAAGAATGTATAATTGCTATTGTAAAAAAGAGGAAATAGGAAGTGCTATAAAAGATATAACTGCCTGTATATTTAAGTGTGTAGGATTTATAACCAAATTTTAAGTTCTTGTTGGATTGTTGAACAGACCTATTTGCAGTCTCACTGCTTGAGTATCCACTTTGTGTGCTTTAATTTTGTAAGTTGAACAGCTATTTCTAAAAGGAAAAGATGTAATTTATCAACTAGTGATTTCTTACTGTATCTTTTTTCTGTAATATTTCTATCCTTTTTCAGTTTTTTTCTCTTAAAATAAATAAATAAATAAATAAATAAATAAATAAATAAATAAAACATTAAATCTGCTGGAATATAGAATAGTTAAAACTCTTGAAGATATGGGTATAAACAAAGACTTTATGAACAAAACCCTAGTTGCACATGAACTATCACAAAGAATCAACAACAGAGTTCATCTTATTAAGACGTTTTTGTGCAGCAAGAGAAATCACCAGCAAAGTGAAGAGACAACCCATAATGTGGCAAGAAAAATATTTGCAAGCTGTTCTTCAGATAAACAATTACTATCAAGAACATATAAACAACTAAAAAAATCAGACCCTCCCCCAAATTTAAAGACCCAATCCAAAATTGGACATCTGAGATAAATACTCATTTCTCAGATGAAGAAATACAAATAGCAAATAAATGTATTGAAAAAAATGTTCAACATCACTGGTCTCTCAAGAAATGCAAACCAAAACAACATTGAAATTTCATCTCACTCCAGGAAAAATATGGTTATTATCAAGAAATCAACCAATAAGAAGTGCTGGCAGGGATGCAGGGGAAAGGGAATCATCCTTTGCACTGTTGGTGGCAGTGTAGACTGGTGAACCACTGTGGAGTTTCCTCAAAAAATTAGAACTAGAAATACCATTTAACCCAGCCATTCCCCTCCTAGGTATCATCCCAAAAGAATTAAAAGCATCATATTACAGTGATATATGCACATCCATTTATTTATTTATTGTCTTTTTGAGACAGAGTCTCGCTATGCAGTTCAGGCTGGCCTTAGGTTCACTTTGTAGCCCAGGCTGGTCTCGAACTTACAACAATCCTCCTGCCTCAGCCTCCTCAGTACTAGGATTACAGGAACACACCACCACACCTGGCTGCACATATATTTTTATAGAAGCATAGTTTTTAATAGCCAAATCTTGGAAAAACCCAAGTGTACATCAACTGGTGAATGGATAAAGAAGATGTGGGGTTTTTATACAATGGAATAAGACTATGCCATAAAGAAGGATAACTGGAGACTTTTATAGGTAAATGGACACAACTTGAGACCATATTCATAGGTGAAATAAATCAGACACACACGTGTAAATATCACATTGTTTCTCTGGTGCGAGAAACCAAAAGTGTAAATAAGGACCAAAATGTATAATAGGTATTATGAAATGGGAAGAAAATGTTCAAATGAGGAGAACAAGAGAGAAGGGTGGAGAAAAGGAGATAAAAGTTTTGAAAAATGAGGAAAGAACAAAAACATGGAAACAAATATTTTGTAAATGGTGAGGGGAGGAGGGGTTAAAGGGAATGGAATGGGAAAAAAGTTATATCATGTACAAGTACAAATGTTCTATAACAAATGTGATCATTATGTCATCTAAAGTATACCAATAAAATCTGATTTTAAAAAACCAAAGAGGATGGTACTGGTTTTTGCCTCAGACTGCCTGGCTTGACTCAGGGGCCTCAGATACTCTCAAATCCAGACTTCATGGGAATGAACAATCTTACCCAATCACCAAATGATAAATCAAGATGACATTTTGGGTTTTAGGGGGACATATGAATACTGGCTGCTGCTTCTGGACTTGCCACTGGGCCTGCATTATTCTCAAACCATCTATGTGGTCCTTCATGACCTCCTGGAATGATAGTAATCATCTAAAAAGATGACTACAATGAGTCTCTTTGGTTTGCATTAATTGTTCCCAGGGTTGAAAAAACTACACCATGTCTGGGCATGTCTCATGATTTAGAGGGCCAGGAAACTCAAAGATATTTATTTGCATCAGTATCAAGTTGCTCAGGGCACCTGTGTAAAGGAGGCTTGAATGGACACCTGGGAGGAATGAAATAAAGATGATGATACTTTAATTTTCATGAGTATTGATTTTCTTGCTCCAGCCTTGGAGACACATATTTGAGCTCCATATAGAGAGGGCTAACAGCAAAAGCTGATGGATCTGGTTCCCAGCTGAAGTGTGATAGTGTGGGAGGGAACAGTCTACTGACACCTCAAAATGTGCAATTTCAGCAGTTTCAGGCACCTAACTTCACAAAGATGTTCTTATGTGGAGGTTGGAAAAATTACTCAAAGTGCAGATATTGTAAGGCAAAAGGATGCCCTTTCCATCCTCAGTAGATCATTAATGGGTCTTTCCAAAAACTAATTCTCTGGGGAAAAATGTCTTATTTGACTATTTACTGTTGATTAGGGCCAAGTCTACAAAGTTGCATGTTAACTGGCATATTTTTTTGATGAAAATGTTTTCAGGCCAGTAAAAAAAAAGCTAGCCTTCAAAGTAACAGCTTCATTTCCCTACATTGTATCTATTTAGTAACGTTATTCTAGAATTGTTTATTTTACTATCTACATGTACTTTGTTTCTTAATTAATTAACTTAGAAATGACGTGTGTGCCTTTATCTTTACCAGCCAAGCAAGCTACTTGAGAGGTCAAAGGAGGAGGAGGTAGTGGCCTGGATGCCAGGTTGGCTGTGCCTCTCAGGCTTGTACCTGTTGGAGAATTCGCCCAGGTCATAGCAGATCATCTCAGGCTTAAATCTCTGCCTGAATGGAAGTCTTTTGGTTATAGATGCCGTTGTATACTCTGCCCACCATCCCCTGAAGGGTAATTCTGACCCACAGGTGCATGTCCAATGCCTTTGTTTTTTGCATGGAAGATGCCTGGTTCTTAGCCCTTGGCATACTTCACTTCTGCAGTGTCACTTCTCATTGCTATTGGGCACTGTACCCACAAGCACCTGCTCCTAGGACACATCCTGCAGCTGGCTGGGGTAGGGGAAGTTGCAGAAGGGTCACATCTGCTCCAGTTCCACTAGCTTGGCTACCCGGAAACAAAGTATTATTTTAATTCTCCATATTTATGGGGTATAGCATGATAATGAATGTACTAACAAATTCTCCTTTGAACCCATATTCCTTATTAACAATTTAAGTACAGTTTGCCTAGATACTCACTATGCTTTGTATGAGTAACATTATTATTATTATTATTATTATATTATTATTATTTCTTCTTCTTCCTCTTCTTCTTCTCCTTCTTCTCCTTCTTCTCCTTCTTCTTCTTCTTCTTCTTCTTCTTCTTCTTCTTCTTCTTCTTCTTTTCCTCCTTCTTCTCCTTCTTCTCCTTCTTCTCCTTCTTCTCCTTCTTCTTCTTCTTCTTCTCCTTCTTCTTCTTCTTCTTCTTCTTCTTCTTCTTCTTCTTCTTCTTCTTCTTCTTCTTCTTCTTCTTCTTCTTCTTCTTCTTTTTCCTCTTCCTCTGCTTCTTCTTCTGCTTCTTCTTCTTCTTCTTGTAACAAGAATCAAACTCATGACCTCCCACTTGCCAGGCAGGCACTGAGCTAAATCTCTGGCCCTCTTTGAGGGGAGCAGGGAAGGGTTACTGGAGATTGAACCCAGAATCTTCTCAATGAACAACATCCCCATCATCCCCTCCCTTTTTAAAATTTTGAAACAGTGTCAGTAAAGACTGGCTTTAATCTTGCAGTCCTCCTCCCCCAACTCCCCAGTACTTGGGAGTACTAGCATGTGCCACCATATCTAACATGAAACAAATATTCTACCCAAAGTTGCTACTTTCAGCTTAATTGTGAAGGCAAAAGGAAATCAGAAGAAGGGCACTGTCCAAATTTCATTAAGACATTATCTCACAACTTTTAAATGAAAAAATGTATTTTTTGGCAATTCTTGGTAGGTCTAAAACTTATATTTCCCTTTCAATTAACTGATCTCATATTCCCTAACTTATTGAGTTGAACACCTCATTCATTCCATCTGCCAAGTCAATAACTGGTAAGACATCCTGGGCTCTAATTTCCAATCCATCCTTTATATATAATTAATATCTAGTCTAATTTTGTCTCATAACCACTTAGTCCTTCCTATCTAGTCTGGCTGCAACTGCCTTCTCAATTCAGTTTATCACTTCTCAGTTTTCTAGCCTCCTCATCTGCCTCTGCTCTACCATTCTGTTTGTTTGTTTGTTGGTTTGTTTGTTTGTGACAGAGTCTCACTATGTACTTCAGCCTGGCCTTGAACTTACTATGTAGCCCAAACTGGCCTCAAACTTGCGGCAATTCCCCTAAGCACTGGGATTACAAGCATGCACCACCAAACCTGGTATTTCTACCATTCTTATCACCATATCCTGCCAGTCTACCTTATCCAATGTTGCCAGTTTTAGCTCATTAAAAAAATTGCAACCATGTTATTGTCCTAATTAAAACCTTTTAGGAGGAGCCATTGCAGAAGTGGAATTGATGATGGAACTTGATGCCTAAGTTAACAATGTAATCAATGATGTGAAAAACTGCCAAGGGCTTCTAACTGCCCAGGGTAAGTCCAGACTCTTAGCAGTTACGGCAACTTATATCCTGGTCTTGGCTTACTTTATCAGCCTTATTTCCCTCACTACCAAACATCCTCTCCTTCAAGTTATATTCATTTCTCACAATGCTCTTTTATGCTTAATTGGTTTTGCATACACTGTTTCTTTTGTCCCAGATAACTGGGACAAAAGTCCCAGATATCTTTATCTCTTATCTCTGCTAAGTACAATCCTAATTAAAGGTCAAATTCCTCCAAGCAGAACTTATTAGCGTCTCCTTAAATTATGCACCTAGGATGCCTCAGTCACCTTACAATAGTCCTGACCTTTTTAGACTTTGAAAATATATCTATTAAATAGTGTTATGCAAAAGAAGCTAAGTGAAGACTCGGAGGTTTAGCTCAGTGGCTTAAGTGCCTCCCTGGCAAGCATGAAGTCAAGAGTTTGATCCCCGGTACAAAAAAAAAAAAAAGAAGAAGAAGAAGAAGCTAAGTGAAAAAGAGTGTATGTAGTGGCCTCTCACTTGTTCAAAAAAGAGGAAAAACTCAGAAAATAGTAATGTAATTGCTTATATTTAAAATAAGAAACACAAGACATAAAAACCAGAAAAGGGAGGAGAAATGGAACAGGGAGGATATGAGAATGAGTGACACTTTTGAGTATAGCTTTGACTTTTTCGTGTGTGGGGCTGGAGATGGTGCAGCTACCTTTCTAGCCTCTACTGTGTTGATTTCTATAAGCATATTAATGGTCTATATAATCAAGAGTTAATTAAATCAATAAAGATAGAACAGAGTAAAGGTTAAACTGAAACAAATAAATTACACTATGTTTCAAATTAATTCTATAACCTCATTTACGGCAAGGAGACAGGGAGGAAGAGAGGGGATTTAATCCAAGTAATTTACAACTACTCTGCCCTAAGTGATATGGAATTCAGAGGTAAGAAGAACCTCAACAAAGCCTAACTCTCTTTAGTAGATCTTTTATTGGTAGAAGCATGAGCAAAACCATTCTGAAGTTACTTTAGTGTAACATAGGATTGAGCAAATGAGCAAATGTACTATATTTGGGAATTACAGTTCTCACTGTAAAAGAAGTGACATGTGAAATGAAAGAAGGCAGGAGAGAACTGTATTAGGATGAATTGGAATTGGAAGCACTGGTGTGAATTGATTTCTCACATATGTACATATATGTGTGTTTACATGCATATATAGGCATATAATGTGTGATAAAGAATAAAATTAATGCTTAAATTTTAAAAATATATTATATTAAAAGGCACATTGCCATTAATCCTCCTCAAGCTACTCCCCCTTTGCTTTGAACACACTTATCCCATCATTCTTGCCCCTTTCCAAAGCTGTTCTCAGAGTCCTCTTCCATGAATGTATTTATTTGCTGTGTCATAGCCAACTTGATGTCCTGAATCCATTCAAAACATTTACCTTTCATGCTCATTTTGATTTAGGGAAAGGGCCAGAAGTCACACAGTGCCACATCCAATCAATAAGATGAGTGAGGACACATGGTAATATTTTTATGAACCTATCTTTCCTTTGGATGCCAGTCCAAACCAGCATTAACTATAGTTTTGATCACATCTTGTAAAGCAGTGAAACAGGACTTCCAAAACTGCTTCAGAAAGTGGCAAGAATGATGCAATAAGTGTGTGCAAAGTGAGGGAGGGGTATTTTCATGGGTTTAATGGCAATATGTCTTTTAGCATAATAAATTTTATAAAATGTAAGCATTCACTATGTATTTCAATCATACTTAGGCACATATATTTCCTCTGTCTGCAGAAAGGGCAAAGAGTCTATGGGCATACCACCCTGAATGTGCCCGATCTCAGAGGATCTCCTGAAAGGGCAAAGAGACAATGGCAACCAAGTAACAATAAGCAGGTCTTAGGTTCAGATCTTGGTCTATAATACTATTCCCCACTAAAAGGACCAGGGCACCTCAGACTAATGGCCAGTTCCAGGTCTGGAGCAGAGTAAGCATAGGATAAATTTTGATCATTTTTCAATGTCATAAAGTCAAGAAGTAATTTAGTTGGGTTTGGTGGGTGGCACATGCCTATAATTCTGGCACTCTAGGAAGTTTGAGCCCAGCCAGGGTAACTTAATGACTCATGAGACCCTGTTTCAAAACATAAAAAAGGGCTGCGGGTGTAGCTCAGTCAAAGGCTCTGAGTTCAAGCCCCAGTATGGGGAGTGATTTAAAACCACAACAGTGAGAGAGAGTAGGCTGGGCATAGTGGCATGCACCCAGTGCCCTAGCTAGTTGAGAGACTGAAGCTGGAAGATTGCTTAAGCACATGGGTTCAAGACCAGTATGGGCAGCATAGCTAGACTCTGTCTCAAAAAAAAAAAGCAAAGAGTTCATGACATAAGTATACAGAAGCCATATTGAAAAAGTCTTCCATTGGTCAAGACTGGGAATATTTGAACACCAAAACAATTGCAGTGATGAATTATAAATCAGTGAAAAATACAAATTCATAAGTATATACTGACAGTCAATCAAAAAGGAAGTGGAGAGAATTGTTGTTAGTGCAGAATGCCCAGTGCAAAATGATCAATGTGTTAAGAATTCTAGAGTAGGTGCCCTGGGAAGATGGCAGAACAGTAAGCAGCAGAGTAAACAGCCTCTCTGAAACAATCCAGATGCTGGAATATAGCATCGTGGGGAAGACAAGAAGGAAGGAGGTGGGTAACCTGGACCCAGGAAGAATCTAAAGTAGGATTTGAAGCCCACAGAGTGAGTAAAATAGAAAAACTTAAATGAAGAATAAGGCAATAGTTGGCAGCACCTTTGCCCTGAGCCAGACCCACTGCGTGAGAGTAGCTGTTGGAACCTGGGGATATGTACTCATGGTGATGGTGGTGGTTGGTGAGCCCAGAGGCCTCTGCAAAGAGACCTGCAGTGGAGGGGAGCAGCAGACACAGAAGACTGCACTGGCTGGTGGTGAGTACAGAAAGCTCAGTCCTCTTGAGAGGCAGATTCAATTGGCCAGAAGCCAATATGGAGTCCAGCTGGAAATCCTGGAACCCAAACTGCAGCCAACTGCCTCCAGCAGCTCCTAGCTGGGAGGAGACTGGTGGAAATTGCTCATACTGAGTGGGCTCCTGTGTGCATTACAATAGACATTGCTGAAGTCTCCCACTGATAACCAGATGGACCTAGAGGAGGTGGCCAGCCCAGCCCCTGAAAGTACTCTAACAGCCATGGTGAGGGCTCCCTGGCAGTAACCAGCTCCACAGCTGGCCCCACCCGACATGCGCACTCTGGCAGCCATCATCAAAGATCCCCTCTGATAATCAGCTAAGAGGCAGCAGCCAGCTGCACCCCCAAATGCACTCCACCAGCCATCAGGGAGCCAACACAGGCTGAGAAAAACAGCAGACAGCCCTGCACCAGTGCACCCAATGGTCACCATCAGATACCTGCAGCAGCACTGGCTAGAAGAACCAAACAGTTTCACTTCAGAGAAATTGTAGCCAATGTGGGAAGTGCCTGGGTCCCCACTGCTCACTTGTACAAAAGAACCCAGAAATATGTCAAGACGAAGAAGCAAAAGGCAGACTCTGGCCTCTAACCCAAGCAGAGCTGGTCCAGGAGATGTAAACACCGAAGAGATTGGGAGTCACACATCTGAAATTTCTGAAGTGATGGCAACTGAAGTAAAGAAATAACTTCAGGAGGCTATAAAAGAAATTAGAACAGAAATACTATCCCAGGTAAAAGAAGAAATGAAAAACATAATAAAAGAATTGCTAGGCAGCTCTAAAGAAAACATAGAAGAATAGAGGAGCATAGGAAAATTAGGGAAACCTTCAATGAAGAAAATAAAAAAGATTTAGAATACATGAACAGATTCAAGGAGATATCCAGGAAATTAAAAACTCCATTGAAAACTGGCAAAACTGCTTGAAAGAAACTAAAGACAGACTTTCAAACCTTGAAGACAGGTTTGCAGCTTGTGATCCTGAAAGGAAAGAGCTCTTAAAAATAACAAGGAATCAGGAAGTAATGATTCAACAGCTGAAGACAACCAAAAGAAACATAACTTAAGAATAATAGGTGTGAGTGAAAAATCAGGGGTCAACACACGTGACATTAAGAATCTATTTACATAGCCGGGCATGGTGGCACTCAGGAGGCTGAGGCAGGAGGATCGTTGCAAGTTCGAGACCAGCCTAGGCTACAAAGTGAGCTCAAGGCCAGCCTGAACTGCATAAAGAGACCCTGTCTCAAAAAGACAAAAAAAGAGTCTATTTACAGAAATAATATCAGAAAACTTTCCAAGCGTAGGAAAAGAAAGTGACATTCAGATAAGTGAGGCATATAAACCTCCAGCTAGCCATAACCAAAATAAATCTACACCCAGATATATAATAATCAAAATCTCAGAAATTCAACACAAGAACAGAATATTAAAAGCTGTTAGAGAAAAGAAGCAGATCACCTATAAAGGAAAACCCATCAGATTCATGACAGACTTCTCAACACAAACCATCAAATCAAGAAGAGTTTGGAGTGAAGTATTTCAAGTCCTGAAAAAAATCAACTTCCAACCCAGACTGATGTACCCTGCAAACCTATCTTCTAAAATTAATGGAGAAACAAGATGCTTCCATGACAAACAACAACCAAAGGAATTCATGACCACCAAACCAACCCTACAAAAGATATAATTTGAGATCATGCTCCTGTATGAAATGGTCAGAGTCACATGGTCAGAGACAACATGAATAGCATGTTGTCTCCCTAGTATAAAAAACTAGAGGAGTTAGTGGGATCTAAAATGCACAATATATATTGTAAAAGTGAAAGGGGAGGAAGTATCTAAAAAGGGAGGCAGTAGCCATTGTTAATCTATTATGGTGATTTGAAATCCATTTTGTTTTCATTGTTCTATTTAGTTTGGTTTTATTGTTTCAGTTTAGCTAATTTTATTATATTTGATGGCATGGACAGCTATTTCAAATATAACAAATTATTGTAGCCACTATTCAGTTCTTATTAGCTTGTTTTGAAGCCCTGTATTGCTTACATTGTTTTGTTTTGACTGATTTTATTCTGTTTTGTTTTTTTTGATTGTATCATGTCTAATGGTATAGGATACTACCTTGAAGAAAACAAGACACATTATGGTACTCACTGTGGTTTTACTATTATCCTGTTTTGAAGTCCTGTACTGTTCCAATTGTTTTGTTTCTATTGGTTTTATTCTGTACTATTATGTTTGATTTTATTATCCCTGATGATATGGGCAATTCTTTTGAAGACAACAAGATGCATTATGGTAGTCATTATTGATTTCCTTGTATTTTGTTTTAAAGTCATGTACCATGGTCATTGTTTTGTTTTGATTGACTCTATTTCATTTGGTTTTATTCTCTTCAAAATAAAAAATGTGACAAAAAGAGAAAAAGAAAAGAATTCTAGTGTAGGAAACTCAATCTTGTAATTATCTTATTAAAGATTGTATCAGGATCTGGGAATGTAACTCAGTGGTAGAGTATTTGTCTAGGATGCTCAAGGCCCTGGATTTGATCCCCAGTACTGAAGAAAACAAAAAAAGATTGATGTCAGGAGTAGTAGCACCTGTCTGTAATACCAGCACTCAGGAAGCTGAGGCAGGAGTATCACTACAAGTTCAGTGACAGCCCGGGCTACACAGTGAGTTCAAGGCCAGCCTGAACTTCAGAATGAGACTCTATTTCAAAAAGACAAAAAAAAAAAAAAGATTGGGTCAGGAAAAGTGATCAAATGATACTAAATTCAGGAGGAATTCTTAGTGAAAAATTTTTATTACAAGAAGAATGTTTGGATTCTTTTGAGATATCAACCTTATAAAATTGCTCTTCATTTTAAACAGTAATTATACAGTAAAAATATCTGACCACTTCTTGAGCAGGTGATCAAAATAATATTACCAATGAAAGACAGAGGAACATCAAATGCCACTAGATGTGATGATCTGAGCTGGATGCAATGTCTCCCACGGAAGCTTTCAGTTGATAAAACATAACTTTATATACATACGATGAAATATTCAGTTTAAAAAGTAATAAAATTATGACAAGTACTACAATAATATAATAAATAATAAAATATTTTGTTCTGAACCTTTAAAAAAATTTTAAATCCATTTTATTTGAAAGAGAAGAAAAAGAAAGACAAAATAAAACAAAATTTCAAAACACATCAATCAGGGGTCAACAATAGTACATACACTGTGTACTGTCATCCCCAAATCATTTACCCAGAGCACAAGATAACTGCATTCAATTGTCTGAACGATACTAGCACAAATCTTTCTCTTCAGTGACCTCAAGAAATCAGTAGTATATATATATATATATATATATACACACACATATATAATGTTTCTTTCAGTTTCTCACACTATTGAGACAACATGACAGTTACACATGAGTCTGATTTATTTCACCTATGAGTATGGTCTCAAGTTGCCTCTGTTTAGCTATAAAAGTCTCCAATTTATCCTTCTTTATGGCTGAGTAGTACTCCATTGTATAAAAGTACTACATCTTTTTTATCAATCCCTCAGTCAATGGGAATTTAGGTTGTTAGATGAATCATGAAGATAATATGTTAAATGAAATATCCCAGACACCAAAGGACAAATATTGTATGATAAAACTTATATGAATTCCCAATAAAAGTCAAAATTCATGGAGAAAGAAAAAGAAAATGGTTACCAGCAGAATTTATTGTTAGGTTTGCTTTGTTATTTCATTTTTGTTTTTGTTTTCTGAAGACAGTGTCTTGCTATACAACCCAGGCTGGCCTTGACCTCACAATGTAGCCCAAGCTGGCCTTAAGCTTGCAATCTTCCTCCTTAACCTCCACAGAGCAAATTATTGTTTAATAGGTATAGAGTTTCAATTCAGGAAGATGAAAAAGTTCTGAAGATAGATGGCAATGTTAGTTGCATAACAATGTTAATGTATTTCATCCTACAGAAATTTATCCTAAAAATGATTTAACGATGGCAAGCCAGGAATGGTAACACATGCCTGTGATCCCAGCACTTGGGAGGCTGACACAGAAAGATTACTGTGAATTCAAGGCCAGTCAGGACTACATAGTGAGTGAGTTCAAGGCCAGGCTGAACTTCATAGTGAGATACTGGCTAAAAAAAAAAAGATTAAAAAAGATGACAGTATAGCTCAGTGGTAGAGAGTTTGCCTAGCATTTATACAGCTCTAGGTGTGATTTTCAGCACTGAAAAAAAGATTGAAATGGTTAACTTTGTTATGTATATCACATCAAAATTTAAAAATTATAAAAAATATGTAACCTCAATTTAATAATGAGAAAATAAATGCTACACAAACATAAAATGAGAGATTTTTTAAAAGAAAAAAATGTATTTTTGAAAAACTTCAGTGTCATAAAAGACAAAGCCTGTGGAAATGTTCCATGTTAAAGGAAGCTAGGGAAGGAGGCGATGTCTCACTGGTAGAAAAGGTGCATAAAAAGTTTGAGGCCCTAGATTCATCCCCATAACCAGTAAATAAGGTTAAAGAAGGGTTTGGGCCATGATCCTGTGTGCTAAAATCCTGAAAGATCAAAATTTCTGAAGTCCCAAATCCTGAAAGATCAAAATCCCCAAAATATTACACTTAGGGAAACATTTTATTTTTTGTATTATTTTGGATTGAACCCAGAACCTTCACTGAGCTACATTCCCAGCCCTTTTATTTTGTGACAAGGTCTCACTAACACAGTAATTTCTCAAACTTGGCTCAAACTTGCAATCCTGCCTCAGTCTCCTAGACTGTTCGGGGTTATAGGCATGTGCCACTATGATTGGATGGAAAATAAATTTTTAAAATTTTCTTTAAAAGACATCTATTTACATTTTTACTTTATTTTATTTTGTAGAGCTGAGAATCAACCCTAAGGCCTGGTACATGCTTAGGTAAGTGGCCCACCACTGAGCTATATGCCAGCTTTATTTCTATTTTTTAAAGAGGACATTTGAGAAACATAAAAGGATGAGAGGGGGACATTTCATAGGTGACTTTAGGCAATAAAATAAATAGCAATGTACATATCTCTGCATGCATAAACACTCAGGTATATTAATAACTTTCTCGTGGATATAATAGTTACAAGCAGATAAAATGATCCATAAAGAAATAGGTTAAAAAAGAAAAAAAGTGTAAAAGCACAGCTCTATAATTGGTAATTTTGTGTACCCAGCTTTATAACTATGGTCATAAGAAATACCATGATGGGCCAGTCAAAACCTCCAATGAGTCACCAGCTCATACGAAATCTGCACAGAAGCAGGTCAGCAAGCTTGGAATTGTGTGTCTAAGGCAAGAATTCTGTCCCAACACTCAGATAAAAAATTGCCTTCTATATTTGTTTTCTCCATGCCCAGCTGATTGGATGGTGACTACTCATACTGAGGGAGGGCCTTTCTTAGCTACTCCACTCAGACTCACATGCTGATCTACTCTGGAAACAACCTCATGACACATCCAAAATATGCTCTACCAGGTTTTTAAGTACTCATTCTACCTAACATGATGCAACTATGTTGTATACATGTAAACATGTACTAAGCCCTTCTGCAGAAATCAATTTTCTATCCCCTATGTACCCCTTTTTCCACAGGAATTGCAATTCTTAGGCTTTTGTGTTTTTTTTTTTTTCTCATCAGGGATCAAACTCAGGATCTTTCACTTGCCAGGCAGGCATTTGTGCCCCTGAGCTAAATCCCTGGGCCCCAATTCTCAGGTTTTCAACACTTGAGATTTTAAATTTCAATACTGGGGATTGAACAGAGGGTCTTTAGACTGAGCCCCACCCCTGGTCCATTTGTATTTTTTTTCTTTTTTTTGTTCGTTTGGCCCAGATACCTGGCAACAGTGGGGGAGACAGACACCTCCTGCTGTGGGCCAGACCTCAAGACAAAAGATCAAACAAATGCACCCATATCCTAAGAACTGATATTCTAAATAGTTCTATATCACCTTGAGGAAGTCAGGAGTCACCATCCCAACCCCTTAAGGGAAGAGAAAGAAAGCTTCTGTCTGAGGGACAAAAGGGGTCCCAGTGGGTTGCCAAAGGTCTTTTCTAGGAACTTTTATAGAGTAAAATCATGGGGTGAGGCGGTTCAAGGTGAGGAAAACTGGGAACTCACAAGGCAGAGGGGCATAAGGTGGGACAGAACTATGGTTAACCAATAAGATTAATTGTTCGGGTAAAATTGATTAAATCGAGGACAAACGGGGGGAGCAAGTTACGTAGAAAGCAGATATTCTTATAGAGCAGTGACTCTTCCCATAGGGGAGTGGAGTGGTGACTCCTGACTTCCTCACGGTGATAGGGAATTATTCAGAATATCAGTCCTTAGGATATTGCTGTACCCCAAAAGGCTGCACCCCAAAATAAAATGAAAATTGTAAAAAAGGCAAAAAGAGTAAAAAGGCCAAGACATCGTGTAGGGAAAAGAAGAGAGTGCTTTTTATTTAGGCTGGTATCCAGCCATACAGAGTGCAGGTGGAATTTACACTGCTGTGCAACTAGGCTAAGATTTGGGGTGGTTTATAAAGGGAAAAACCGCGAAGGTGTGGGGGAGCAAAGGGCAAGTTGTCCCAAGAGACAGGCTTATTTTAGCGGAAAATTAGTTCATCAGCACACCTGTGCATTCCTGAGGAAACAGGACATCTTGTTGTTTGCCTAGGATCAGAGTACAGAGGTTTGTGTCTAGTCTATTCCAGGAATACATCATGCTGGTGGCAGGCATTATGGGAAGGACACAATTACTGGAGTCACAAGAAGCACAAAGTGCGATTTGGGACAATGGCTGCAGTTTAGGACAAAGGCTGTGGCACATACAGAACAGAATAGCAGCACTTCAGTTAGGTTACAACAGATACGGGTGCATTTGTTAGATCTTTTTTCATGAGGCCTAGCCTACAGCAGGAGGTGTCTTTCTCCCCCAGAGTTGCAAAATATCTGGGCATCTGCACTGGCTCCTTGAAGGACCTAGCCCTGTCTCACCACCTATAATATTTCTATCTATAACACTATGACATAATACATTCAAGTAGTTGAAAGAAAAAATATGTAGAGAAAGAGCACCAACGATAAAGCATATGGAGTAAAAATTTAACAAGTAAACCTGAATTTAAAAATGTACATGAAAGAGTTTTGCCCGAGAATAAATTACAGGACATTATGGCAGTAATTCTGTTACAGGCAGCTGAGCTAGTTAGAAATATTATAGGCAATCAGATAGGGCTAGGCCCGTGAAGAAGCCAGCACAGAGGACCAGATATCTGATGACCTTGGAGGAGACACACACCTCTTGCTGTGAGCCAAATCTCAAGACAGAAGGCAAAACAAATGCAACCACACCCTTAAGTATAATCCTTAGGAATTAAATCAGGATCACTTTGAGAAGTCAGGTATCTCAATTCCAACCCCTAGGGAACAGTCACTACTCTCTAAGAATGTCAGCTTTCTACTCGACTTGCTTCTCCATTTATTCCCAATTTAATCAATTTTACCAGAACTATTAATTTTATTGGCTAAACATAGCTTTGTCCCACCTCATGCCCAACTACCTTGCGAGTTTCCAGTTTTCCGCAACTTTAGACCCACCTCACCTCATGGTTTTACTCTATAAAAATCCCTAGAAAATACAGAATCTTTGGCAACCCACTAGAGACCACTTCTGACAGAAGCTTTCTTTCTCTGAATAAATATTCCTACTCTTAACTTCCGTTGTTCCTAAAATTCATTCTTCGATTTTAGAGAACACAAACTCATACTGGACATATAGTAGGTCGGGAGTTTCATTCCCCTATATCAGTTCAACATGATGGAAGGCCAAATCGGGGATGCTAATCCCAATGGCCACTTCCTCCTTCTTCCCGCATTACAACTTCCTCCTTCCTTTCCCAGGGTGTGGGAAGAAAATTCCAATCAGCTCCTCACACATCATCAATGCCCATCCCAAAGCACCACATCTGGTCAAAGATCACATATACCCCACATCCCCATATCCAGGCAGAGGAAAAAACCAAACTCTTGCTGGTTGTGGGCTCCTCTCCACATCCTTTAAGTAAAAAGGCCACTTTTACTTTTTCTTATATTCTGCTCTTTATTGTGCCAGAAAACTCTAACAGTATATAGATGTCTTTTATACTATTCTTATTCTGGCATTCTTTCTGAAAGTTTGAAATTATCTCCAAATAAAAACTTAAATAAAAAAACCACATTACTTGCATTAGCCTGGTTATTGAATTATACTGTGAGCACAGCTGCACAATTCTGTAAACAATTACAGACATGGTGTCTGCATTACCAGAGCCTGTGGGGTGGGAGAGTGTCATCACAGGATGGGCTCACAGTAGGTGTATTATGCATCATTATGCATAGGTGTATTATGCAGTCACTGACTGATTGACCCAGTGACCAAAAATGAAGACTCCAAAGAGGGTACACAGATGAGGTGATGTATTGCTTAAGGGTTTTTAGGTAAGTTGAGGAAACTCTGCTGGTGTTCTACCAAGAACATTTATATGATGTTATTGCCTTTTCCCTTCAGGGATACACTTGATATTACAGGCACACCCCTGCAGTGC
The DNA here is from genome assembly GCA_004027455.1 of Hydrochoerus hydrochaeris. NCBI lineage: Eukaryota > Metazoa > Chordata > Mammalia > Rodentia > Hydrochaeridae > Hydrochoerus > Hydrochoerus hydrochaeris. The sequence continues at coordinate 19,383 of PVLA01016336.1, forward strand.
ATGTGTTATGAATTGCTCAGCTCTGAGTATGTGAAGCCATTCCTGAAGTAAAGCCCAAAGAATTGTAGGCAAGCTCTGTTGGAATTTACCATCTCCTGTTATCTCTGTAATTGAGCAGACACCCTGGAAAATGTGTGAACATTCCCACACAGCCTTCACAAAGTGATATGATTGTAGGCCACAAAGAGGTCTTGTGATTGCCTGAGCAAGCTATTCAAGTAAGTGCCTGATTCATTACATCTTCCTCTAATTAAGAGAATGAATCATCAGTAATTCATGTGGTTAACTATTTAATTTTTTGCAATCATTCATTAAATTAAAAAAGTGTTGAATATCTACTATGTGAGGATGCTGTCCTGGGTACAGTGGTGACTAAAACAGATGAGTTCCTATCCTCATGGAGTTTCGTAGAGGAGACAAACCTTATATGAGTAAGCACACTAGAGATTATCTTTGAAAACTCAACATTTAAAAAAGATAGATTCCTCAGTTTAGGATTCAGCATTTCTGGGTATGAATTCTTATTACATATTTTTTCTTTGCTTTGGCACTGGAGATTGAACCAAAGGCCTTGCATATGCTACGCACAACTACCATTGAGCTACACCTCCAGCATTGTGTATATGATTTCTTAAGGAAGTTTGGATGCATACTTTTGTACTTCCACAACATTGTGAGAGTCTTCCTGTATATCCTCTCCTCAGACTGAAAGTTAATGACCAGTCATTTAACAGAGTTAATAAAATTAGGAATTTTCTCAGCAGTATATGAAGGAACTCTGCATTAGTTAAGAGCAAGCAGGAACAAACAGCACACTCAATTTTTTGGAAAGGATTATTGAAATAAAGCAATTATTCACAGCATTTTCATAGGAGTTAGAGGAGCCACAGGTGATATTGCAGAACCTGAGGCTAACAAAGTGGAAGACTGATAACATCTTTCTACCTGAGTCAGCAAAGAAAGGGAGTGAATTTTTGCCCCTTGGTTGGAGGACATCAAGTGCGGTATGAAAAAGGTTGCCAGACAGGAGGAGCTGTGAGCTTCAGTTGAAGGAGACAGGCAGCCAGCCTATGCAAATCCCTCAGGGGAAAAAGTCATAAAAAGAAGTGCCCTAATTTTGCTCTCTTTCCTTCTTGCAAATTCTTACCTGTCTGTACTACTGGCCAAAGCCACCTGGAATCCAGAGGGCAAGGGGCTTGGTATGTAATGTATATGCTTCAGCATCCCAGAGTATAGAGCAAAGTGGAAAATGCATCTGGAGGAGCAAATCAGTAAAGGATATGCAGCACAGGCACCTGTTAACCTTTCCTCACTTAACTCCACCTGTCATCTGATGTAGTTTCTCTCCAAATTCTGACCTGACAATCTCAGAATCGCTTAACTAATTTCTTTTTTTGCCTTAACTAATTGCTCATGTGTAAAATGAAAGCTAATTCCTGTCACTGCATCTTACTTGTGACTTCTGATTTCCCTCTTCCTTTACCATTTGCCTAAGATCTTTCCATATGTTATGAATAATTGTAGGGAGCAGCATGATAGCTTCATGGCTGCCGCTCCATCTCTCCCTCCTGTGGGCATCCAGTGCGTCGGCCTACATTTCCCAGGATCCTTTCGCCCCACCCAGGAAATGACAGTGACCCATCCGTAACTTCCTGCCCCCGCTTCTTTATAAGCCAGGGACACTTCCTCAATAAACGAGGTTTGATTGGAAAACT
>PVLA01016337.1:0-21091 GCA_004027455.1 Hydrochoerus hydrochaeris
TAAATATATTCCTCAGTACTTCATGATTTTGGTGCTATTTTAAAGGCATTTCAATTAGATATTCCAAATGGTCAAAACATGCAGAATCACTATTTTTTTCTAAAAAGGTATAAGATGCTAAATATTTGCTAAATTTATTCAGTCACACTAGCAGATCATTTGATTACTTAGGATAGTGTACAGTAATAATTATGTATTCTATGAAGAAAGGTTACTTTGGTTTTTCATTTCAAATCTTTCTTCCAATTTTTCTTACCTTATCGCATTGTCTAGCATATTGAATAATATATTGGATAAGTGTATGAAGAATCATATTTTCTTTTCCCAGAGTTTAGAAGAAATGCCTTCAGTCTTCCACATTAAGTATTATATGAACTAATTTGTTCTTGTTTTATATATATATGACCTTAGGTTGAGAAAATTTCTTTGCTCTTTTGAGAGCTTTTCATGTACTGATACAGGTTTTGTCAAATACACGTTCCTTATCTATATGGTGATTACATACTTTATTTTTATTTTGCTCATCTGATAAATTATATTGGCTGGGTGTTGACTATTCAACCAGCCTTTCATTGCTAGAATAAAATTTTCTTGTTTGTGATATGCTTTTCTTTTAAATACTATAAGATTTAGTTGAACATGTTGATGAAGTTTTTATATTATTAAAATGTCTTTATATGTTATAGTTTAAAAGGTCTCCCCAGTGTGTCCTGCTCAGAAATGGGGCCTATGAGAGGGGTGTGACCTGGAAGGGTATATGCTTGTCCCTGGAACCTCCCTTCCTTCTGCTTTCTGGTTGTCATGACCTGAACAGCTTTGCTCCTTCAGGCCTTTTCACCATGTCTTTTCTGCCTGGGGGCTGCAATATCATGGATCAACCCACTGAAACTGTGAACTGAAATGTGCTTCAACTCACTTAAGTTATAAGTGTCAAATATTTTCTCCCAGGTATTTAAACCAATGCAGAATATATCTTTGGTGTCTTGTTTCATGTTTTTGTTTAAAGGTTATTTGTTCCCAGGAAATAAATTAGAGTGCTTTAAAAAATGTACTATTTGATGCCTAAATAGTTTCTCTAGTATTCTTATAATGCTTGATTTAAATTGAACAAAACAAGCCAATCTCACATATGGTGGAGCATATTTCCTGTAGCAGCAATTCTAAAGGCTTCAAAAAATTTCTTCTTTTCTCATAGCATGTTTAGGAATGCATTATTACCATTCTAAGTATTTAGGGGTTTTCTCAGCATATTTATAAAAATGGTTTCCATAGAAAAAATTTCTTTGATAAAACTAAATATGATCTTCATGTGATTGAAAAATATATGAATTAAAATATAAAAGTGATTTTTAACTGTAAAGAATTAAATTGTGAGTACAAGGGCTACTATTAACACAAAGGGTCTGGGTTATCTTGGGTCTGCCTCATTTTTGAATTCATGGGTTCCTGCTATGACAAATCCCATATTGGAAAAATGCAGGGTGTCATTTCATTAAAAGGGAATTTGTTACATTAAAATGTAATTCACTGTTTCTGAAAGGGCTGCTGGTTACTCTTCTGTATCCACCCTGAACCACTGGGCTCCTCGTTAACTTTTGTATCTCTTCACCAACACACCTTAGTTTATGTCCTAAGGTTTGGGAACCTTGCTCACACAGTACACTTCAGACTCTAGGTTGGGCTTTCTCAGAATAGAAGGTCCACTGCCAGGTGGCAATGCTGTTCCAAGAACCAGGTCTTATGACGGGAATTGGTGCTGACTCCTTCCAGCCTTCTCTACTCTCGGTAAGCTACATCCTCTCAACCCTAACCTTCTGTGGACCCTCAGAAGCTTTATTCCAGCATTCCAAGCACTATTTTCCTGCACGTCTTGCTCATTTTTACTTGGTGTATGGTAAAAGTCATAATACATTTTTAATTTAGTTATTTCTTTATTTAATAAGTGTAGAAAATGGAGAGTAGGATATTAAGAAACATTATTAATATTAATGAGATGGAAAGAGAATTTGGTGAATAAGAATTTGAATTTAAATCCAATAGATACAAGAGTAAAGTTATTACGCATTTTTTATATTATGAGTAAATTTATTTAATTTCATTAAATAAATAGCTGCTATGGATTATATCTGTATGTCTTCCCAAAGCCTCATATGGTAACAGGTTGGGTTTTTTGCAGGTGGCTGAATCTAGGGTGTGTGGGATTAACTGTGATGCTGGGATTTAGAGTACCCCACCCTGGGTGTAAGTGCTGTGCACCCTGAGGACAGATAAGCTGAATGAAATATAAGGGGCAGAAAGAGGTCGCTGCCATTGCTTGATACTGCCGTCCCTGTTGCCTACTGCCTGCTCTGCAATGCCCTCTGTCATGCCATCCTGTGTTGTAGCCAGATGATTATGGACTGACACCTCTACAAATTGTGAGCTACAATAAACCATGCATCTCTTATCTATGTGTGTCATAAGAAACATAACTAAGATGATATCCAATACTAAATGAATCAGAGAAATAAATTCCATAAAGATTGGAGCATACCTTTGCCATGGCCATTATAAGGCCATGGATTAATTCACTGAGTACATTTTTTTTAAATTGGTACCGGAGATTGAACTCAAGACCACATGCTTGCAAGGCAAGTGGTTATGCTGCTGAGCTAAATCCCCAGCCCGAGTACATTTTTAATAAGACAGAAAGCACAGAATATTGAGCAGAATATTGAGCAATATAAGAGAGCAAATAACAGAATAGGCAGATTGTTGGGGATGCCTAAAATAAAAAATTACAAATCCATTAAAAACAATTATTGTCATGAATTAGTTGAAAATTGATATAAACGTTATTTAATTATTATTCTGCTTCCTGAAAGTGATGTCGTGAGTTATTGATATTTTTCTTTATACTCTTCCTGGTTTCCCCAAAACAATTCTTGTTAGTCACTATTAAGTTCTGAATCACATCATCTTTCTTTCCTCTTAATGAGAAATAATTTTGGCATATTACTGGATCCTTAGAAATGCCACTGTTGATACACTAATCCTCCTATCAGACTCTTCCACTACAATTAATTTTCTGGCTTTCTAATTTAATAATATTTATATTAGACAAGCATCCCTTGTGTTTTGTCAAAAGCAATTATAATCTCTATTATATTCTTATATGTATGATAACTTTCCTTCTTTTATTATTTTTAGCCAAATATTCTCAACTAATTTTTAGTTCCTGGTAACTCAGGGAAGTTTGATTTTTAGGCTTGTATTACTCAAAGAAAATATCTGAATTAGAAGGACAATCTTACTTCAAATAGATTTTATAGGTAGAAATTTCTAGATTTTAGACATAGAACTATCTGAATTAGAAGAGCAATTTTATTTCCTAAACTGGTATTTGCAGTGATGCCTCGGTTCATGAACTGAATCAAATTTCCTCCAAGTAGTCAGTGTACATAAGGTTAACCCATTCTGAACCACATGTATTTTTAAATAACAAAAATATAAAAGAAAGTACAGTACAGCGTGAAGACAGAGACACTAACTTTGCTTGAGGTGTCTTCTGTGTGGAGGGTGAGGAGGTAGGTGAGGAAGAGCTTGTTTGGAGAAAGAGTCCCCTCTCCAAGGACAGCAGAGAGATTTCCTTCATGACTTGCCTCCTTTTTGTTTCTTACCTGTAGGGTCAATTTTGACGCAAAATCTGTCTAACGTCACTTGTTTTTTTCTTTTCTTTTTTCCTGTGCTGCCTCATCCTCCAGAAATGAGAGACTACATCATCATTCATCATATTCAACAACAACATTCATCATACTCAACACTCATATTCTTACAGTCAGGTTGGGGTGGTGCTTCTCCAGGAAATCCTGGGACTCATTGCATTTTTCCATTTTCACATCACTGCTAACCTTCTCCTTGTCTTCTTCTTCCTCACGGGATGCTCCTCAACAAGTACCTCCTACCGCTCACTCTGGAGTTGAGAGAGTTCTTCCACTGCCAGCTCCTCCCTTTGGTCTACAACAAGATCCTCTATGTCTGCACCATCAACATCCAGACCCATACTCTTGCCGGTGGGGACACAATCTCCTCTGCCACCTGTGCATTAGACCTTTCAAAATCAGATTCATTGTGCTTTGAAGCCACAGTCTTCTCCAGGTTAAATTTAAGGTCCAGTAAGTGACATCTTCCCAGGCTTTGTCAATGAGGTTGATGCCACGGAGGACATTGAAGTGTTTCTTCCACAGCCCTTTCAGAGTCAAGGATGTCTCTTTGGTGACATTAAGCCACTGGGTGAAGAGTGCCTTTGTGTAGCGTTTCTTGAATTTGCAGATCGCTTGCTGGTCCTGGCTGCAGAGCAGGTGTCCTGTTGTTGGGCAGGAACTTGACCTTTCTGAAGTCATAGTCAGTGTCTGTATCATTCACCAAGGCTGGAGAGTGTGTTGGGACATGGTCCATTGGAAGAAGGTACCTTTCAGAAGTTGCTAGAAAGATATTTCTTAACAATGGGTGTGAACAACTTTGTAGCCATTCCACGAATAATTGCCTTGTGACCCAAACTTTCTCATTGGCCTTCCCCATGACAAATAGTCTGGCTTGGTTCACATTCTGTTCCTTGACTGCACGAGCGGTCTGGGAATGGTCCACCAGCAGTGGCTCATGTTTCAAATCAGCACTTGTGTCCTCTACAGCTGAAGGATCGATCTGTCCTTCATGGGCTTGTACTACTGTAGAGTCTTTTCCTCCTGTGCGACACAGGTTCTGTTTCATATCTTCTAGAAAAGCCCCGACTCATCACAGTCGAACACTTGAGTGTCATATTTTTCTGCCTTCATGGATTCTGTGAATTATTTCTTGTAGGTTTCTCAGCAGCCTTGTAAGAACTGGAAGCCTCACCATGTCTTATTATACTGTGAATGACATAGTCCTTAACCCAGTTCTTTACCCAAAAAATGTTGTGGTTTTCAATTTAAAATGTGGGAAAAATTAAATGTGTCACTATTTTGGCTGTTTATGATATGTCACTATAATAGTGATACTGGTATGAAAATTTAAATGTCTAAATAATCATTTTAAAATCAGAATTTATTCAGAGAAAAATAACAAAGTTATTTGAAGTAACTATTTATGAACATTCAAAGGTACTTACTTGTTGAAACCTGAGGTACTATTTATTCTTATACAAATGAATCACAAGTAAAAAATAGCCAAGGATTAGTTGAAATTGGTTAATCTGCCAGTTGGATCTCATATAATATTAATTTTGGTTATATACTAAAATAATAATAGCAAAGGCAGCTAACATTTAATGAGTGCTTACTTCCTGAAACTATAATTTAATCCCATATATGTATATTCATTAAATTATGTATATATTCTGATTTAATCTCCATAGACAAATTATACAGTAAATATTATCATTGCCATTTTAAAATTGAATATATTGATGCTTAAAGTTGGTAAATAAACTGCCCACTGTCATTTCACTAGGATATTTCAGAAGGAAATCTCTGATTACACAGCCTGTAGTCTTAACCTGTATGGTAGATGGTTAATTGTATTTACACAATGATTAGATTTTGGTTTTACAGTACCTAGCCCCTAAACAAATACATTTGCCTGGAAAAAAAGGAACAATAACCTATAACAATGACTACCATATGTTTTGTTCCAAATCAGAGCATGAGTTAATAAATAGCTAAGAGACTAGAACTGAATAGAATCTTTGATTTTGTGGCTGTCTCACTGCTTTAGAGAATAAAGATTATTGTAAATTTTAGATAAACATGTTGAATTATAATGAATCAGTCACATTAGTCTTTTCCGGTCATTCATAAAAGATAGTGTTATCAGAACACACATTTTACTTCTGCTTATTCCTAGAATATTGTTCTTATAAAATTCTAATGTTATGCTTAAGAATTAATTAAGACCAAGAAAGAGCTCACAGAAAACTGATGAATGTATTTCCCTAGTCATATGTGGGCCTTAAAGTAAACAAGATGCAGGTAGTTTTATTTTAAATCATAACTATTAGATATACATTTTTCATATCTACAGAAATGTGATTACTTTCCCCAAGCTATTTTTTCTTATTTCTGTAAGTTGTATCCAATACAATTAATATTTACTGAGTCCATTTCAATGAGAAAAAAGGAACAAAGTAGAAGAATATTTTTTCAGCTGTACTCCTGTTACATTTTAGAAATGTACATGTTGCTTTAAAGTGTAGCACATATATACTTGAAAAAATAACTTGAATATTGGCTTCATGGGTATGATCCAGATACTTCCAAAGTAAAGACATAAACCCAGTGGCCTCTGCATTGTCCAGATAATTCCTTTTATTCACATTTCTCCTACCTGCAACTCCAGGAACCTGTAGTTCCACAAAGGAGAAAATATATTTGCAAAATACCTTTTCTACTTCTTTGGGGAGCTGATCTTAAATATCTTCACCGGCAGAGAATTTGGCTTTGTGATCATCTTCAGCATCTTTAACTCCAAATGTTCCCTCAAATAAATAATTTGGGGTGATATCCTCTAACTTCTTCAAAGTAGGAAAATGGGACATGCTAATGGTCGATTTCATAACAAGTGATCTGGGAGACTTTCTTCTAGTGCTTGACTTTACTCTTAACCACATTCCAGAAGCAGTCCAGTCTCAGGAACTGAGCCAGTAAACTTTATGTGAGGATAATCCCAGATGTGACTGGATTCTAGTATGATAGACAACAATCCATGTGATGGTGCTGGACAGGGAGAATAGCGCTGGTTATGAGATAGGCACACAAACAGTACCTTTTATAGCTGACACCCATGGGCTTGATTCTACAGGATTTGGCCTAATATGTTATTTACACTCTAACATGTTCTTCATGGTAAGGAAGAAGTTTAGGAGGAAACAATTAAGAAGAAAAATAGCTCTGCATGGAACCTGAGACTATTATCTAAGTTCAATTATTGAACTTGTCTTATGTTTTTTATCCTTTTTTATGTATTAAAAAGAAAAAAAATACAGAAAAGAAAAACAAAAATAAAAAGAGACAAATAAACAACAACAAAACCCCAAATAATAGCAGTATCAGTTTCCAAAACAAGATGATAAGAATTTAAAAATCATTGCAATATTGTGTATTGTTACTTTCAAATGGGTTACTTAGATTAACAGATATAGACATGTAAAATTGATCTAATCATATGAGTATTCACTGTTCTTTTCCAAGAACTAATACATTGCTAGTATAGTCATTTTAGCTATTATATATATATATATATACACACACACACACCACAAATTTATGTCTTTCTCCTTTTCCCTTTCTTCCTTCCTCCTTTCCCCCATCACAATTACCTTCCCCCCCTTTTTTTTTTAGCAGTTTCTTACTCTTACACAACATTTATTGTAGATTTTGGATCATATTTGCTCTTTTGGCTTCTTATACTAGGGAGACAATATGGCATTTACACATGTGAGTTTGACTTATTGCACTCATGAGTGTGGTCTCAAGTCATGTCTACTTACTTATAAAAGTCTCAGTGCAATCTTTCTTTATAGCTGAGTAGTACTCCATTGGATAAAAATACCACATCTCTTTTATCCATTCCTTGATTGAGGGGAACTTGGGTTGTTTCCAAGGTTTAGCTATTACGAATTGTGCTGCTATAAATGTGGGTACACATATATCACTGTGGTATGATGTTTTCAATTCTTCTGGGCAAATACCCAGAAGGGGAATAGCTTGGTTGAAAGGGACCTCCAATCCTAGTTTTTGAGGAATTTCCATTTTGATTTTCACAATGGGTGCACCAGTCTATACTCCCACCAACGGTGGGAGAAGGGTTCCTTTTTTCAAACAGCCCTGCCAGCATTTGTTAGTGGTTGATTTCCTGATGGCAGCCATTCTTTCAGGGGTGAGATGGAGTCTCAGTGTTGTTTTAATGTGCATTTCTCAAATAGTCAATGATGCTGAACATTTTTTTCATATATTTATTTGTCATTTGTACTTCTCCATCTGAGAAGTGTGTGTTCATCTCCGATGCCCATTTTTGGATTGGGCCTTTGAATTTGGGAGGCTTGATTTTTTAAAAATTCTTTATAAATTCTAAACAAAAGTCCTTTATCTGAGGGACAGTTGACTAAGATATTTTCCCAATTCATGGGTTTTATTTTCACTATGTTTAAGATTTTATTTGACATGCAAAAACTTTTTAATAAGACAAGATCCCAGTTGTTGATTTTGTGAAGCATTTCCCATGCAGTTTGATTTTTGTTTATGAATTATTTGCCTACTCCTATGTTATCAAGATTTCTACCTACTTTCTCTTCCAGTAGGTTTAGTGTCTCTGTTTTAGTATTTAGATCTTTGATCCATTTTTGACTCTAGTTTAGTGCATGGTGATAGACATGGGTCTAGTTTCAGTCTTTGTCATGTGGAAAGCCAGTTTTTCCAGTACCATTTATTAAAGAGGCTATCTTCCTTCCAGTGAACATGTTGGGACACTTTGTTGAGGATAAGGTGGCTGAGTGTGTTTGTAGATTTCGCTCTATCTAGTCTATCCCATTGATCTCCAGGTCTGTTTTTATTCCAGTAAGATGCTGATTTTATCACAGTAGCTTTGTGGTATAATTCACGTTAAGGATTACTCCTACTTTGCCTTTTTTGCCCAGAATTACCTTTGTTATTCTAGGTCTCTTCTGGTTCCAGATGAATTTTAAGAGTGATATCTCTAGATCTGTGAGGTACGCTAATGATATTTTGATTGGAATTGCATTAAATCTGTATAACAATTTTGGGAGAATGGCTATTTTCATAATGTTTGTTCTTCCTATCCATGAACATGGAATTTTCTGAATTTTCTAAAATATTCTTTGATTTCTTTTTCCAGAGTACCTCACTTTTCACTGTAGAGATCTTTTACTTTCCTTGTTAGATTTATTCCTAAGTATTTCATTTTTTCAGTGCTATTGTGAAGGGTGTGGTTTCCCTTATTTCTCCTTCAGTTTTTAAAAATTTTATTTAAAGAAAAAAAATGAAACAGAAAGAGGGTAAACATAATACATAATTTCAAAAAAACAGTAAGAAATCACTAGTTGATAATTACCTATTTTCCTCTTAGAAGTAGTTGTTCAAGTTACAAAAGTAAAGCATACAAAGTGGACATTTAAACAGTGAGATTGCAATCAGTTGTGTTCATCTATCCAACAAAAACTTAGTAATATGATTATCAATCTTACACACTTAAACATACATGCAGTTATATCCTTTAGAATATTTTCTTTTCCTCTCTTTTTTTTACAATAACTACAATCAATTCTCATAAACTGTTTAGAAGTTCTACACATGTATAAATCTCTACACGTATACCTAGCCTTTCTGTATTAGAGGGAAAAACAAATCAAAACAAGTCAACAAATCAAATTCCTAGAAAAACATGAAATGAAAAGGCCATACAAAACCACAATACTAGGTGATCTACAGTAGTAAATATGATTTTTTTGTTATTTTCAATAAAATTGTTTATATCATCAGGCATAATTAAACATAGCAGTACATAGCACTATTAATAAAAACCAAACATTGGAGATATTATAGGACTTCAAAGGTAGTTAGTAATCAAACCAGAATGGGTATCCTATTGAATCTTGTCATCTTCAGAGTAGTTGCCTCTACTCTCAGACTAGATACTCTCAAGCATACCAGATTCAAATAAAATCAGTCAAGATAAAACAACAATATAGCCAATTTTCTCTGCCTCATCTCTGCTATGCTATTTTTCTGTCATTATTGTTTACTTTTCTCCTTCATTCCACTGTCTGCCCCTTTCTTTGAGGTCTTTCTGCCATTGTTCCTGGAATCCTGGTGATTTTCTTCTCTTTCTGTAGAATGGCCTTCAATATTCTTTGCAGGGTTGGATTGGTGGTCATGAACTCTCCCAGTTCCTCTTTGTCATGGAAATATCTTGTCTCTCCATTAATTTTGAGAGACAGTTTTGCAGGGTACATCAATCTGGTTGGAGGTTATTTTCTTTCAGGGCTTGGAATATTTCACTCCAAGCTCTTCTTGATTTGATGGTTTTCATTGAGAAGTCTGCTGTGGTTTTGATGAGTTTTCCTTTATAGGTAATCTGTTTCTTTTCTCTGACTGCTTTTAATATTCTGTTCTTGTGATGGATTTCTGGTAACCTGATTATTATATGTCTGGGTGTAGATCTGTTTTGGTTGTAGCTGGCTGGAGTTCTGTATCACTTCCATTACCTATGTTTGGGAAGTTTTCCTTAATTATTTCTTGAATAGACTTTTTATTTCATTTGTATTTGTCACTGAATCTTCATTCACATATTTTATTCTTAGGTTATAAATCCTCTTGTCATCTTCTAGCCTTTGTATTGTTGCTTCCTGGTTCCTTGTTATTTTTAAGAGATCTTTCCTTTCATGATCATATGTTGCAAATCTATCTTCAAGTTTTGAAAGTTTGTCTTTAGTTTCTGTCAAGAAGTTTTGCTAGCTTTCAATGGAGTTTTAAATTTCCTGATATTCTCTTTGGATCTGTTTAATGCATTCTAGATTTTGTTTATATTCTTCATCAAAGGTTTCTCTCCTTTCTCTAGGTTCCTCCATTCTTCCATTTGTGTCTTCTTGAGGAGTGCCTAGCATTTCTTTTGTTTATCTTCTTATATCTTGCTTCACCTGAGTTAGAATTTCAGATTTAAGTTTGTTGATGAGGTCATGGAAGTATTTCTTTATTTCTTTTGAGACCATGTCTGATATTGCATGTTTGCTGTCCTTGATCTCCTCTGTATTTACCTCTCCTGGACTTATTTTCCCTGGGTCAGTGGTAGGAGGATTTTGCTGTTTCTTTGTCTTGTTATGTTTCTGGTTTCTTTCAGAGAGGTGAATGGTGGAGGTCTAGGTCCTTTTTGTATTGCTTACAGTTTTTCTGATGTGTACTGGCTAGGGGATTGCTGCCCTCTCCAGTTTGCTGTTGATCAGTGAGGTGCACACAGGGGCAATGTGGGCTGGCTTCTTCCCTCTAAGCCAGTCAACCAGTGAGTGTCTTCAGCACATTAGTCTGTGCCCTGTGGATGTCACATGTTTGGGACAGCCTCGTCCCTGGCTATTGGTCCTGATCAGGGGCTTGGCCCAGCCCAAGCAGATCCCACCAATCCACTTTGGGCCAGGAGTCTCCAACTGATGCCACTTCAGTTGTTGATTCAAGCCTGTCCTGCTCAATTCCAATAAGTTGTCTAGCCAGTCACCCAGCTCTGGGGAATGCAGTTCTCAGCACTCACCAAAGTCTGTGTAGCTCAGTTCACTGGTTCCACTCCCTGTGCAGCATCTCTTCCCATCAAGAGTCCTTGACTTATCAACCTCCAGTCTTGGCAGGGCCATGACCTCAGCTCGATCGTGAGTCACCTGACTCTAAGACGTGTCCAGTACAGTGATGGGAGCATGCCCAGCTCCAGCCCTCCATCCACACTTCTTCTTTTTTTTTCTTTTACTCAGTTTCTTCCTGGGTCATGACAATTCCTCTCCTTTTGTCTGGTCTTCTCCATGGTGTTAAATTCTAGCATCTGAGTTGTTTTTCTCAGAGGCTGTTGTGCTACCTATTAATCTGCCACCTTTTCTTCTCTCAGTTTGTTTTTTTGTATACAGGAATGCTATTGATTTTTGTGTGTTGACTTTGTATCCAGCTACAAGTTTGGTTCTTACATCTAGAACTCTTTTGGTGGAGTTTTTGGGGACTTCTATGTAGAGTATCATGTCATCTACAAATAATGATAATTTAACTATCCTTTCCTATCATTATTCCTTTAATTTTTCTCTCTTTCTAATTGTTCTTGCTAATGTTTCCAGGGTTATATTGAATAGGAGTGGTGATAATGGTCATCCTTGTCTTGTTTCTTATTTTAGACTGAAAGTTTTCACTTTTTGTCTATTCAGTAAGCTGTTGGATGTTTTTTCATATATGACTTTTGTCAGATTGAGAAAAAGACCATCTATTCCAATTTTCCATAGTTTTTTTTTTAAAATCATAAATGAGTGATTGAATTTATCAAAAGCTTTTTCTGAATCTATTGAGATGACCATGCAATTCTTTTCTTTGGCTCTGTTGATATAATACAATGTATTTATTGATTTGTGTATGTTGAATCATCCCTGAATTTCTGGGATGAATCCCACTTGGTTGTGGGATTCTTGATGATTCACTGCATTCTGTTTGCCAGTATTTTATTGAGGATCTTTGTATCTATGTTCGTTATGGAGATTAGCCAGTAGTTCTCTTTCTCTGGTTTCAATATTAAGATAATACTTGTTTCCATGAAAGAGTTAAGGAAAATTGCTTTCTTTGTAGTTTCATTGAAGAAGGTGAGGAGTGTTGGCATTAAGACTTCCCTTAATTTCTTGAAGAATTCAGCAGTGACTCCATGATGACCTGGGCTTTTCTTTGTTGGTAAATTTTTAATTACATTTTCAATTTCATTCACTAAAATTGAGTGATTCAGCAATTTTACATGGTAATTCATATGTTTCTAGGAATTTGTCCATTTCTTCCATGATATAGAACCTATGAGAGTAAAGGTTTTTGAAGTAGGCATTGATGATGTTCTGTATTTCCACAGGGTTTGTAGTGATTTCACCATTTTCATTTATTGTTTTAAGTTTTTTTTTATTTTACAGAGAATAAAACAAAAGAGGACAAAACAAAGAAGATCAGAACAGAACGATGTAAGCAACACAGCACTTCATAACAAGATAATTGGATATTAACAGTAGCTAGCATAATGTCTCTTTGTTTGAAATAGTTGAGCTTAGATTTACACACAATAATGTCAAACATAACAAAGTAGAATAAAAAAACTCAAGAGAATGGAAGTATTGCAAGGCATTCTGAACCAAATAATCAAAGATGAACAATAGCTGTACATTATCTCATTTTCCATAAAAATTTTGTTTTTATTATCATACATATTAAAATCCAATAAGACACAATGTGATAGAACCAATGGTAACAGAAAAACAAGAGCATGGTAGGACTTCAGAGCAAGATGATATTAAATCAACACTGGCTGCCATATTGTCTTGTCTTCAAAATAACTATTCATATGATCACATATATTAAGATCAAACAAAACAGAATAAAACCACTCTAACAAATGAAGAAAACATAAGACATCAAAGCAGTATAATGGAGAACCATGATTTCCATAAAATCTTATGTACTCTTATTTCTTACACTAGGGAAACCATTTGGTATTTATACATGTGAGTTTGATTTATTTCACTTATGGGTATAGATTCAAGTTGCATAATTTATTTATAAATATCTCAATGTGATCATTTTTATAGCTGAGTAGTACTCCATTGTATAAAAGTACCACAATTTTTTTATCCATTCCTAGGTTTATGGGCACTTAGGTTGTTTTCAAGATCTGCTTATTACAAATTGTGCCACTATAAACATGGGTGCACATATATCACTGTGGTAAGATGTTTTTAAACTTTTGGGAATATGCCTAAGAGTGGAATAGCTGGGTGAAATGGGACCTCCATCCCAAGCTTTTTGAAGAATCTCCAGAGTGACCTCCACAGTGGTTGCACCAGTCTGCACTCCCACCAACAGTGCAGAAGAGTTCCTTTTTCCTCACAGCCTCTCCAGCATTTGCTGTTGGTAGTTTTGTTGATGCTGGCCATTCTTTCTGGAGTGAGATGGTATCTCAGTGTGGTTTTCATTTGCATTTCTCTAATGACCAATGATGATGAACATTTTTTTCATGTATTTATTTGCCATTCATATTTCTTCATTTAAGAACTGTGTGTTCATCTCGGATGCCCATTTTTGGATTGGGTTTTTGAATTTCAGCAGTCTGATTTTTTAAAAATTTTTTATAAGTTCTAGACAGAAGTCCTTTGTCTGAGGGACAGTTCACTAAGATTTTTTCCCAGTTTGTAGATTTTCTTTTCACTCTGCCGGAGATTTCTTTGGACATGGAGAAACTTTTTAATAAGATATGATCCCAGTTACTGATTCTGGGAAGTATTTCCCATGCAGTTTGGTTCTTGTTCATGAATACTCTACCTATCCCTATGTCTTCAAGATTTTTACCTACTTTGTCTTGCAACCAATTTAGTGTTTCTGTTTTAATATTTAGATCTTTGATTCATTTGGATTTTAGTTTAGTACATGGTGATAGGCATGGATCTAATTTTAGTTTTCAGCATATGGATAGCCAGTTTTTCCAGCACCATTTATTAAAGAGACTGTCGTTTTTCTGGTGAACATGGTTGGTCCTTTTATCAAAGATAAGGTGGTTGAGTGTGTTTGTAGTTGTATCTTCTAGTCTATTCCATTGATCTTGAGGTCTGTTTTTATTCCAAAACCATGTTGGCTTTATTATGGTAGCTTTGTAGTATAACTTCAAGTCAGGGATTGTGATGTCTCCTGCCATGGCTTTGCTGCTTAGAATTGCCTTTGCTATTCTACATCTCTTCTGGTTCCAGATGAATTTTAGGAGTGCTTTCCTTAGATCTATGAGGTATGTTAGTGGTATTTTCATTGGGATTGCATTGAATGTGTATAAAAATTTTGGGAGAATGCCCATTTTTACAAGATTTATTCTTCCTATCTATGAACAAGGGATGTCTTTCCATTTTCTGAGATCCTCTTTAATTTCTTTTTTCAGGGTATTATAATGTTCCCTGCACAACTCTTTTATATCTTTCATTAGATTAATTCCTAAGTATTTCATTTTTTTGGATGCTAGTGTGAAGGGTGTGGCTTCTCTTATTTCTCTTTCAGTGATTTTGTTGTTAGTGTATAAGAATGCTATTGATCTTTGAGTGTTGACTTTGTATCCAGCTACATTGCTGAATTTATTTATTATATCTAGGAGACTTTCAATGGAGGTCTGGGGGTCTTCGATGTAGAGTATCATGTCATCTGCAAATAATGATAATTTAACCTCTTCTTTTCCTATCTTTACTCCTTTTATTTCTCTCTCTTGTCTAATTGCTCTGGGTAGTATTTTCAGTACTATATAGAATAGGAGTGGTGATAAGGGACATCCTTGCTTTGTGCCTGATTTCAAAGTAAAGGCTTTCAGTTTTTGGTCACTTAATATGACACTGGCTGTTGGTTTGTTGTAGATGGCCTTTATCATATTGAGGTAAAGACCATCTATTCCAATTCTCTGTAAGGTTCTTATCATGAATGGGTGCTGGATCTTATCAAAAGCTTTTTCTGCATCTATAGAAATGATCATGTGATTCTTGCTTTTGACTCTATTGTTATGGTGTATTACATTTATTGATTTACATATGTTGAACCACCCCTGCATTCCTGGGATGAATCCCAGTTGGTCATAGTGTATAATCTTCTTGATGATTTGCTGCATCCTGTTTGCCAATATTTTATTGAGAATTTTTGCATCTATGTTCCTTAGGAAGATTGGCCTGTAGTTCTCTGTTTTAGTTGGGTCTTAGGTTTTTGTTTTAGAGTGATATTTGCTTCCAGGAATGACTTAGGGAGAATTGCTTCCCTTTCACTTTCATTGAAGAGTTTGAGGAGTGTTGGCATTAAGTCTTCTTTCTGTTTCTTGTAGAATTCCACAGTGAATCTGTCTGGGCCTGGACTCTTCTTTGTTGGTAGGGACTTGGTTACATTTTGAATTTCATTAATAGGAATTGGGTTATCCAGCAGTTTTACATCTTCTTGATACAGCTTTAGTGGTTTGTATGTTTCTAGGAATCTGTCCATTTCTTCTGTGTTATCAAACCTACGAGAGTAGAGGTTTTTGAAATAGTTGTTGATGATCTTCTGTATTTCCACAGGGTCAGTAGTGATGTCTCCTTTTTCATTCTGTATTACATGGATTTGAGTCTTTTCTTTCCTTTTTTAAATTAGATTGGCTAAGAGCTTGTCAATTTTATTTATTCTTTCAAAGAACCAACTCTTGATTCATTGATTCTTTGAATTATTTTCTTAGTCTCTATTGCATTAATTTCTGCTCTGATCTTTATAATTTCCCCCCTTCTTTTGGCTTTAGGCTTGGCTTGTTCTTCTTTTTCTAGATGTTTCAGGTGTAATATCAGGTTGCTTATTTGTATTCATTCTGTTTTCCTGATGTGGGAACTCAGTGCAATAAATTTTCCTGTGAGGACCGTTTTCATGGCAACCTACAGGTTCTGGTAAGTGTATTTGTATTTTTGTTTGCTTGTAGATATTGTTTAATTTCTTCTTGAATTTCCTTTGTGATCCACTGCTTGCTCAAGAGTGTATTATTTAATTTCCATGTGTATGTGGGGTTTTTGCAGTTACTTTTATCATTAATTTCCAGTTTCATGGTGCTATGATCCGATAACATGCATGGGATAATTTCAATTCTTTTGCATTTACTTAAATACATTCTGTGGTTTAGCATATGGTCTATTTTAGAGAATATCCCATGTACTGCAGGGAAGAATGTATATTCTGATGTTGTTGGATGGAACACTCTGTATACGTCTATCAAATCCATTTGTTTACAGGTGTGATTCAGTTCTGCTATTTCTTTGCTGATTTTCTCCCTAGTTGATCTATCCCTTTGTGTCAATGGTGTGTTAAGGTCCCCTGTTATAATTGTGTTATTTCCTATTTGATTTTTCATTTCTGTTAATACTTGCTTTGTGTAGTTGGGTGCTCTGGAATTTGGTGCATATGAATTTAAGATTCTTATCTCTTCCTCTTGCAGTTTTCCCCTAACTAGTATGTAGTGACTTTCTTTATCTCTTTGGACCATTCTTGGTTTGAAGTTCACGTGGTCTACAAACAGAATAACTACCCCTGATTTTTTTTTTTGATTTCCTGTTGCATGGAGTACATTTTTCCATCCTTTGACTCTCATTCTATGAGTTTCCTTTTGGGTTAGATGGGTTTCTTGTAGACAGCGTATGGTTGGATGTTGTTTCTTGATCCATTCTGCCAGTCTGTTTTTTTTTAATTGGTGAATTGAGGCCATTTACATTAATGGTTGTAACTGTCATATATTGGTTTATTTTTGACATGTTATCTTTCTGATGTTGTATCTTAGCTTTCCATTCTGTTTAATTGTCTGTCTTGCTTAGTGGTTTTTTCCTATGTGTATGTAGAATGTCTTTCATTACTCTTTGTAGGTTTGGTTTGGTGATCATGAAGTTCTTCAGCTATTCTTTGTCATGGAAGTATCTTATTTCTCCATCTATTTTGAAGGACAATTTTGCAGGGTACATCAGTCTGGGTTGGAAGTCGTTTTCTTTAAGAATCTGAAACACTTCACTCCATGCTCTTCTTGACTTCATTGTTTGTATTGAGAAGTCTGCTGTGATTCTGATAGTTTTTCCTTTATAGGTGACCTGTCTTTTCTCTCTAACAACTTTTAATATTCTGTTCTTATGTTGGATTTCTGGAATGGTGATTATTATATGTCTGGGTGTAGTTTTGTTTTGGTTATGGCTATTTGGAGTGCTATATGCCTCACTCATTTGTATGTCAGTTTTCATAGTCATGTTTGGGAAGTCTTCAACTATTACTTCTGTAAATAGCCTCTTGATATCATTAGTGTTTTCCCCTTCTTTTTCTTTTATACCTATTAACCTTATTTTGTTTTTCTTTGCATCATCTTGCAGCTGTTGAATTATTTCCTGATTTCTTCTTACTGTTAGAAGATGTTTCCTTTCCTGTTCACTAGCTGCAATCTTATCTTTGAGGCCTGAGATTCTATCTTCACTTTCATTGAGGTGGTTTTGCAACTTTCATTAGAGTTTTTGATTTCCTGTATATCTGTTTGAATCTGCTTAATGCATTCTGTTTGTCTCTTAAACTGTTCATTCAGTGATTCTATCATTTTGCTTTGTTCCTCTAATTTTTTAGCTGTGTCTTCATTGGATGCATTCAGTATTTCTTTCACTACTTTTATCATTTCTTCTTTTACCTGGGAAATTATTTCTGATTTGAGTTCCCTCATAGCTTCCCATACTTGCTTCTTTATTTCAGTTGATATCATTTCATGCATTTCAGGAGTATGTGTAGTATTTTCTTCTATGTACTTGGCTCCTAGGTTTTCTTGGGATGGGCCGGAGGTTTGAGATTGCATTTTGGTCTTTCGTTTTGTCATTTTCCTATATTTCCATATTTCCAGTGATTTTCCAAAGCTTTCCTCCATGGCATGTCACTGGCTTGGCTCCCCCTTCAGTGGGCCTGGCTCCCCTGGTTGAAATAAGGTCCATGGGCACAGTCCACTCAAGCCCACGAAAACTCTGGAGCCTAATCCAGTGTCCTAAGAGGGCTGTTCAGCACCAAGCTGCTGGGATTGATGGTCCCAATCTCTTTTAGGCCTGCTCTGGCAAGCTGCAACTTGTCTCTCGGTGTGGCACCAGCATTGATCCCCCTTCAGTGGGCCTGGATCCCCTGGTTGAATGAAGGTCACTGGGTGCAGTCCACTCAAGCCCATGGAACCTCTGGAGCCTAGTCCAGTGAGCAAAGTGGTCTGGGGAAGCACCCAGCCTCCAGGATCTGTGGTCCCAAACTTTTCCCGGCCTGCCCTGGTGAGCTGCAACTCGCCTAGTGGCATAGTGCTGGCTTTGCTCCTCCAGATTTTGTTTCTTAATCTACTCTGCCCATCTGATTCTTTTCATTGGTGAATTGAGACTTTTTACATTGATGGGTATAACTGCTATGTACAGGCTTATCCTGATCATGTTATCTTTCTGTTTTTGGTTTTCTGTTTTTTATGTTTAATTGTTTGCCCTGATTAGTAGTTTCATTCTGCTGCTGTTCTTGGAATTGTTGCTATCTTTACCCCTTTCTAAAGTATCTTTCAGTGTTTTTTGTAGTGTTGGTTTGGTAGCCATGAATTTCTTCAGTTGCTCTTTGTCATGAAGGTATTTTATTTCTCCATCAATTTTAAAAGATAGTTTCATAGGGTACATCAGTCTGGGTTGAAAGTTGTTTTCTTTTAGGACTTTAAATACTTCATTCCAAGCTCTTCTTTACTTGAAAGTTTGTGTTGAGAAGTCTGCTGTGGTTCTAATGGGTTTTCCTTCATCAGTGATCTGCTTCTTTTCCCTGACAGCTTTTAGAATTCTGTTCTTGTGCTGAATATGTTATATCCTAATTATTATGTCTGGGTAAAGATTTATTTTGGTTATGGCTAACTGGGATTCTATACACTTTCTTTATCTTTATTTCAGATTCTTTCCTCATGTTTGGAAAATTTTCTGCTATTGTTTCTGTAAATAATCTTCATATGTCATTTATGTTTACCCTTGTTTTTTTTGTTGACACCTATAAGTCTTACATTGTTTCTCTTTGTATCATCTTGCAGCTATTGAATTGTTGTTTCCTAGTTCCTTGATATTTTTAAGAGATCTTTTCTTTCATGATTGTAAACTTCCATCCTGTCCTCAAGGTCTGAGAATCTATCTTAAGCTACATTGAAGCAGTTTTTCCAGCTTTCAATGGAATTTTTAATTTCCTGAATATCCCCTTGAATCTGATTCATGCATTTTAATTTTGCCTTATATTGTTCATTCAAGGTTTCCATCATTTTCTTATGTTCCACTATTTTTTTATCTATATCTTTTTAGACACACTTAACATTTCTTTCATTTCTTTTTTTTTTTAACCTGGTAGATTATTTCTGATCTGCTTTCCTCTATAACTTCATGGAATTGTTTCTTTACTTCAGTTTCTATCATTACAGAAAGTTCAGTTGAGTGATTTCCAGTGTCTTCCATTTCAATGTCTCCTGGATTTGTTCTCATTGGGCTGAAGGACTAAAGCTGCATCTTTCTATTTCCTTGTGTTATTTTCCTCTGGGACCCATGCAGCTGGCCAGGCACCCTCCCAATGGATTGTACTGGGCAGAGCTTTGATCTTCCAATATCCCCATGGCTAGCTAGGGAACACCCTTGAACTATGGTGCCATAGCCTTAGACTCTGACCTGTGAGGCTGGCTGGGAGTTCTCTTGATGAATTGTGCTGGGTTGCACTGGGATACTGGGTTGGGCAGAGCTCAGATCCTCAATTCAGGTAGCAGGGACACTCCCACAGATTGTGTCACCAGGGCCTTGTGCCTGGTTGGGTGGAGTTCAGAAACTTTGGGACCCAGGTGGCTAACAGGGATGCACCACCAGAGTGTCACACCACTGAGGCCTTGGGCCTGGCTGGACCATATAGCTAGCCTGGCTGCATCTCCAGAGTATGGCACCAGGGCCTTGCTTCTGGCTGGGTGGTGTTCAGAACCTCTGGGACCCACATGGCTAGCTAAACTATAGTGCTGGGGCCTTGTGCTCTGATGGGTGGGCTCAAATTTCTCCAGTACCTGTCAGCCAGGCATTTGCTCCCCAATGGGCAACTCTGGGGCTCTGGGTTGGGAGAGTTTAGTACCTCTGTGAACTGAGAGGCTGGCTGGGCATTCCCTGATGGATTTTTCTGGAATGCTTGGCTGGGCAGAGCTTGGATCCTCCATGCAGCTAGTAGGGATGCTCCCACAGAATGTGTCATTGGGGCTTTGTGACTAGATGGATGGAGTTCTGAATGTGTCTTTATGTAAGACAGCTGAGTTAAATTAGAAATGATTGAGCTAGTCTTTAGCATAATTCTTTACTGCTGTCAGTAGATATAAATTAAGTGTAAAATATTTGAGTTTGAAAGAAACAAAACCACAGTTTTGCTTATGTAATTTAGGGCTCTATGTCTTATTACTCTATTAAATATTGCTTTTTGAATGTTTTTAGCTCTATGTAGGTAAAATATTATGTAGTTTCTTACATGTGTTTATACTGATATGTTCTGTTTTAAGCTTTTAAGAGTACATTTTCAGGGATTTTTCAAATAACCCATCAATATTTATCCTAAATTTTTATGCATAATAAGATATAATCATTAAATTTTAGAAACTTACAGTTTAGTTCAAATTTATGTGCATCTCATAATAATATGACAAGATAATATGCATGCTAAACTTATGGCACAGACTACTAATGTTATATTATTTCAATTAGAATTAAATGAGGGTCATCTGGGATGTGTCAAAGAAATATTCCTGAAGTCATGTGATACTTGGCACATGATAAACTCTCAATGATAATAAT
>PVLA01016338.1:0-21094 GCA_004027455.1 Hydrochoerus hydrochaeris
GTGATTCAGAGGATGGAGTCCACCTGGCACATAAAGCCAGAGCACCTACCCCTGCAGTGACCCGGGAGAAGCCACTCAGCCATGCGAGAGGAGGAATCAGGGTGTAGGCCCCCAAGTAGCATCTATTTATGCTCATCCCCCCACAAGATGCTAAGTCATAGATCACATGGTGACTCCCTCCCTGACTGGGTGTGTGCTGAAGGTCTGCTTCTCCCCACTCCTGCCAAGCTTTGCCTTGGGCCAGCAAGGACTGAGAACCCCACACCAGGGCTCACAGCTTTAGGATTCCTCTGTTCTTGTCCCTGGATGGCCAGGACATCACTTGACCTCCCTTTCTGGGGTGATACCCTGTGTTCTCTCTGGAAAACCAGCCGTAGTGTCTGGGGACCTTTCACATAGGACACTAGGCTTGGGGGTTAGAGCCACATGGGGAAAATGCCCCTCCTTGAGCCCTATCTAAGCACCTGCCCTGGCTAGAGGACACCCAGTGTGTAAGGGAGGGAGGGCCAACTGATACTGGCTGGGGAGCAAGTGGTTGGTGGGGCTACACAGCTGGAGTCTTCCCGGAACCTTTACAAATCTGGGGACAAGTGAACCATGAGCTGTCACTCACCTAGAGCAAGCTCACAGTAAGGTCTGGAGCAGTTTCAGAGGCTCCTGGATCCTCCTCCGGGGAGAGTGGGCCCTAGCACAGCCCCTTTCAGGCTGGCTGTGCCCACCCCACCCCAGGCCGCATGCTCTCTCCCTAAAACCTGCCCTCTGACTCCAAGACCACTTGACCCTGGGCTCTTGAGGTCAGTGCTTCTGGGACCCCCAGAAATATTTCATGTTCCAGGGCATCTGGGCTCAGGTTAAGGGGCCTTCAAAGGGTGACTGACGGCCCACCATCTCCCACACCCAGAGCAGAGGTACCTACTTCCTCAGCAGAGACCAGTTGGAGTTTGCTAGGGGTCTGGCACACTGCCTGGTCCCCAACCCCACTCCACCCCCCGGAAATGATGACTGAATGTGCTGGCTTTACCACATCTCCGTGGCTGCTTGTGCAAATACTGTATCCGGTTTCAGCAGCAATTCGGAGAAATCCCAGTAATACTCCATACGAAAGCACGGGGGCTTCAAACAGCAGGACCCAAGAAACTGGATTTGTCACTCTGTAGAAATGCCTGATGTAGAGTCAGGACATACGTAATCAGGAGCCAGGCTGGTACAAAGCAGGGCGAAGCACAAGGCTGAGCAGCGTTCAGCAGGACACTGATCTGGCCGAGGAGGAAAGACGACCCCTGTGTGGCTCTTGCTGCGTGTTCAACCCTTGCAGTGTGATGGTCCATCTGGCTCAATATTTCCATTTCTTACTGGTTACTTTTTCATTTTTCTAATTGATTGAGTTATTCCTGCTCTATGATGCAAATAACATGGACAATCTAGAATCAAGTACCTGTGAAATAGGAGTCATAACAGAAGAAACCCTGTGCCAGGAAACCAAGGCAGCCCCGGCAAGGAAACGTGTCCCAAGCCAAAGGTCCCAGGTCCTTGTTCCTCACTTACCAACATGCTATTTCCAGCATAGCAAGGCCTTTCCTGAGACAAACTATTCCAGTAGACTGGATGAACCCCAGGTCCTGACCCTAGGGCCAGGCCAGCAAAAAAGGATCACCTTAGGTTAAAAGGTCACTTTCTCGTTAGAAGGAAAGGTGCTCTGTTCCTTGCCTAAAAAGTGGACTTTCTGTCCTTGCTAAATGGGCACTAATCAACCAAAATGCTTTTCAGGAGGAACCTTGAGATGCACAGAAGTAAGAACTGAGCTGCGGTTAGAAATTCTTTGTACCCCATGCATAGCTGCAGAAACCTGACCCACTTCCTCATTTGCAAAATGAGGCAATGCTGATGCACACAGGATGGCCTGGGTGACGCCTGTGCGTTCTTCCTGAGGAGGCCAGCACACTGCTGCCCTTCCAGCCTGTCCTGAGCACCCCTCCTATGGGCATAAGGTGGCCCTGTGTGGCCAGTTTGGTCAACTACCTTCCTTCTGTTGAGTTTAGTGGCATTGGTTGGCAATCACAGCTGCTCTAGATGTTACCAGGGAGCATACCTGGAGTTTCTCATTGTGCTGCTTTTTACTTCTTTTCTCATCCAGAAAGTACTGAGGGGACTTATGCAAACACTGACACTAGCCAGAAATTTGCAGGGACCCTGGGGAGGGTACCTGGGACTCAGAGCCCCTGCAGTGTGGATAGGTATGAGGAAAAATGAGGGTTGGTCCCCACTTGGCTCCTCAGCAGCCCTTGGCCTGCTTTCTACACACCTCGCTGAGGCTGGTGGCCAGTGTTCAGGGGCCCACATAAGTGACCGATGGATGCCTCACAATCACAGAAAAGTCATTTTAAAAAGGGCAGTGACAGGCAGATCCTCGTGCTCTCCAGGACTCAGGGCAAGCACTGAGGGCTGCTTCCAGCCCACTGGGGTGTCGTCTCTTAGGCTCATGCCCTTGGGGAGGGAGAGTGACACTGAGATAAGGTGTTGGCCACTGAGTGGGACCTCCCCTGAGTGAAGCAGAAGATGATTACTGATGACTGACGGGGGCAGCAGCTGCAAAGGCCCTGTGCCAGAGCCACCCTCCGCATCAGCTGATGAGAGAATAGAAGCTGGACAGAAGGAAGGGTGGGCCAGCAGGTGTGGCTGAAGGGAAGGCTCCTGACACTGCTGCTGGCACACATTCTAGAGCTCCAGAAAGTGGCATGGAGGACCCCAGGGTCAAAGGTGTCTTAGGAGAGCAGTCAGGACATGCTGGCATCCAGACAGTGGATATACTCAGCTGGCAGGCAGAGTAGGGCTCCCTTTTATAACGGGGCGAATGTCTGGCACTACAGAGGCTGTAGCAGGACAATCGGCATGTGTTCAAGGCCAGCCTGGGCTACATAGTACGAGGCCAGCCCGAACTGCGTAACAAGACTCCGTCTCAAAAACACAAAGCAAAACTGGGCATATGACTCTGCCTGAGTTAAACACTTTGTAACAGTCTTAAAATACCCCACGAAATGCAGAAGATGTGGGAATGTGAACTGATAACACATTCATTGCTAAACCTGCTGTCTTGAAACTTAACATGAAAAATTCACTGAGGAGCCAGGCATGGTGGCACGTGTTTGTAACCCCCGCTACAAGGGAGTCTGAGGCAGGAGAGTCCCGAGTTCAAGTCTAGCCCTGGCACTCTAGCAAGACCCTGTTTAAAAGAGAGAGAGAGAGAGATGGGGGTGTAACTTACTTAATGTGAGGCCTGGGTTCCCCCCAGTACTGCAATAAGAAGAAAAATCATTTATAATCATCATCATCATCATCATCATCATCCTAGCACTCTGGAGGTTGAGGCAGGAGAATCACTAGTTGGAGCTTATCCTGGGCAATTTAAAGAGAGGCCCTGTCTCCAATAATAATGATAATAGTAATCATAACAAAGGGGAAGGGATATAGCTCAGTATGAAGGCTCCGGATTCAATCCCCAGTACTACTAACACTATTACTGCTTCTAATAATAACAATAATGACAATGATAAAGGGTAATTTTGCTTAAATAGGACTGACTGCTTTAGGTCTAGACTGACAGCGATACTAAACCAGCAACATAGCCCAACTCTGAGGGAGACAAGTAGGGAAAGGCGCTGTGAACGGCGGTGAGAGGGCATTGGGTAAAGGAGTGCGAGTGTGAGTGTGTGAGTGAGTGTGAGTGTGCGTGTGCCCCAGGGCCTGAGTGCTGGGGCTGCTCCTGCTCCGGCCTTCTAGTACTACTTCTTCGCTTGCCCGGGGCCTTCACTGTCTTTGCGAAGCAGCTGTGAGCTGCGCCTGCAGACCCTGGACCCTCCAGGATCCCCCATCCCTGGGAAAGCACTGGGGCTGCTTTGGCAACGTGGAGATGCATCTTGTGTGTAGAAAATCAGGGGAAATGATGCCCAGTACCTAGAGTGAACAGAAAATGAAGCCTGATTGTCTCTGGGATGAAACTGCTTCTTTTTAGTACTGGTCATGATTCTCCTTAGCAATGTATTATTTTATAATTAGGAAAAAACTGAAAATAAAGTTTCATTGAAGCACATCAGAGAGAGCAAGATCTGCTGATGTTGTTCCCAGATGTTTCTGAAATTCATGTTCATAATGCATTTTTAAAGAAACAAAGATGAAAGTTTTCTCAAAGAACTATCAATCTTGCTGGGCATGGTGGCACATGCCTGTAATCCCATACCTGGGAGGCTGAGGCAGGAGGATCCCCTCGGGTTTGAGGCAAACCTGAACAACATAGTGTTGTTGTTTGAACCATGCACGTGGCTAGGTCACGTGGACAGTGACTTCCCAGCCTTGTGTCTTTACCTCATGCTTTAATAACACCCCCACCAAGAAAAACAAAGCCACTTGGTCAGGAGATGGGGCTAGAGTTCCCTGGCAGCTGCCTCCCTTCTTCAGGGGGTCTTTGTCTTTCCACCCCCACTCTGTACCCCAATCTATCTCTCCCGCTAACCCAGCATAGAGAAGACTGAAGGGTTAGGATGGTGGGCAGTAGAGGACAGCCAGGCTGTGCACCCTGGTTCTGCGTGCTGGCCTCAATGTGCCATCTGATCCCAGAACCCTGGTTTTGGGTGGGTACCCTGTAGCCCAAATGCAGCCAACACAAGCGTCCAGTCACCCCTGCCCTCTGTTGACAACTAGAAGAGCACCCCGAGAACGAGCTGTGGTCAGATAGTAACTGTCCCACCTGTCCTCCTGCCTTCCACGCCAAGGGCCAGCTCAGGCCAGACTCTTCCCCAGGCTCTGCCCCTCGCAGAACCCTGCCCCTCGCAGAACCCTGCCCCAAACTACTGATTTTCCCTCTCCTCTCTGCCCCCGGACAGCTTCCCTGACCATCCCTTGCCTCGGCAAAATCCCTTCCACTACATCCTGAGCCTAGCTATGTTTCAACACCATTCCATTGCCCACCCCCCACCTGTGGCTCAGGCTTGGCAGCGGGGTAGCAGGGGCCCTAGAAAACTCTTCAACACCGGCCTCTACCCAGCCTGAAGTTCCCCACCTCTTGGGCTGCTGTCTCACATCCAAGAATGGGCCCTCCACACAGGAGACAGGCTCACACGTACACACGGTAGAGCCCCCCAGTCTCAGTTGGCCCTGGTTCTCTCTGACTCTAGGCAGGGACTGCAGCCTTGTTCATTTTTCTTTGTGACTTTGGAGCTGGGGCCAGCGTGGAGCTGAAGGTCAGGGGAGCTTTCCTGAGGTCCTTGGCTACCCTGGCTCACAGGTGGCTAGGACAAGGTCAACCCCAATACCATCCCATATCTAGGGTCCACCCAGACCTCTCAAGCCCATAGAGGCTCAGGAGTGGTAAATCCTATAAGCCACCCAGCGACGGGGTCTCTGAGGAAACAGCACCCCTCAGCCCTCAGAGGGTTCTCACAACCACCAGCACCCTAGCCCAGCTAGGCTAAGCAGCATCTTCACTGGCCAGAAAGTGCACATGGGTGTCCTGAGAAGCCTGGAAGCTAGAGCTGGTGGACACTGGTGTTGACAGTGGCCAACCCTTGTCCCTGGTGGTAAAGGTTTACTTCCTCCTTTTCTGGGCCTTTCTTCCTCAGCAAATGGGGTGGAATTAGAGCCCCCACAGGCTGGCCAGGAGTAAGCAGGCAGGTCTGAACTGGGCAAGGCCTGTGTGTCTTGTGTGTCCTCTGGTCAAGGATCCAAGGAAGCCAGGAACAGGGCATAGAGGGGGGCTGAAGGTGGCAGGTCCCTCTCTATCCCTGGTAAACTTAGCCCCCTTTCTGTGGTAAACAGATTCCCAACTCCCAGGAATGAATGGTAGTGACTGTGCTGGGCTGGAGTCCCAGGGCGGAGCTGTTTGAGTGTCTGAATTGAGGTAAATGGAAAATAGCCAATCGCGCACGTTTCTGTGTGGGCATGTGAGTGTGGTGTGTATGAGTGTACCTGTGTGTATGCGTGGTGTGTGTATATGTGCATGTACGTGCGTCCGTGTATACGTGTTTGTGATGTCCACCCAGGGCCAAGGATCTAGGGTAGATGAGCCCAGGGTTCCCCTCAGGCCAGCAGGTGAGTCACTAGTCTGCACAAAATAGCCACAGTTCTCCTAGGGTGGGTCACAGAGGGCTGCTGACACCGCAGCCTTGGAGGACAGATGAGTGTTCCCATGGCCCAGAAAGTGTTGCCGATACAGCAGGGTGGGCATGGGAGAAAAGAAAGAAAATATCAGGAAGCCGAGATAGCTTCCCAGAGGGAGTCAAGCTCAGCCTTGAAACATAGCCCTGACGCAGGGCAGTGCCGCACAGGGCCCAGGGTCAACTCGGCCACCCCATCTGGGGCTGGGGGTTACTCTGGGTGCTACTGGCTCATCCAATTGCTGCAGGCCCCAGAGGCTTCCCCTGGTGGCCCTCCTTCCCCAGCTGAGAGCACAGGTTTAGATCTAGCTTCTTGTCTCCAAGCCCTATGCTTTCCATAAAATGGGTGCAGGGTCACCAGATTTAGTGACAGCCCAGAACACCCCATTAAATTCAAATTTCAGATAAATGATAAATAATTTTTTAGTGTCAATATGTCCCAGTGGAACACACTTATGCTAAGAAATTATCCACATTTACTCTAAGATTCATATCTGATCATGTGTACCGTGCTTTTCTGGCGAGGGCTTTGCAATTTGGGAGCTGCCTCATAAGGGAGCGTCTCCCGCCACTCCGCTTTGTGGCCCCCTGTTTTATTTAAATTTTACTTTGTTTTTATTGAGGTCATTGATAAGTTGTTTGCAGGCTGTGGAGCAAGTGGCCTGAAGCATACAATCTCAGGAGTTTTACAGATGCATGCAGCTCATAACAAGCACCTCCCAGGACATACTTTGCTTTGGCCTCCTGTCACCTGTGCACTTGAGCCACCCCCAGGCACCCAGACCATGTGTGTGCCTTATCTGTATAAGACTCTATGGTTTATACTCACGCCTTGGAGCAGATTCCAGCTTGAGAATGAGGTCAAGTCTCTCTGGGTACCAATGATTTCATTCCTCTTGGGCACACATCTAGGATTCTGAAGGCCTGGTGTCACTTCTAACACTTCTTCCAAGACTGGGGAAACTGAGGCTAGGAGAAGTGACATGCCCAGCACAGTTATGATAAACTGCTGCTGCAAGGAGTAGACACTGGTCCTGTCTGGTCTACCGTAGGACGGGAGGATAACAATTCAGGTGAACTGCTGTGACTCCTGGGTCTCAACCCCAGAGAGGGTCACAAGGCAGTTGGAATGTAGGGTAGGGTGAGGTACAGAGAAGGCTGGGATGCAGAGCAGGTTGGGATGCATGACACATTGGGGTGCAGGGCAGGTGGGTGCAGGGGCCAGCCTCACATTGCAGCCAGCACAGAGACTGAGATCCCCTGAGAAGCAGGGGAGTGGGTTAGCCCCTGTGGGAACTGGAGCTGGGGAATGGGGAGCTGTCTTGGGGGCTGGTTCCATTTTTTGAAAACAGCTGCAGGAACTCCACCCCCACCCCTACCCAGGAAGGTACAGAGTACAAGGAGTGAGCGAGCTGGCCTGAAGGCCATCCTTATCGCCCTCCACTCTGTGCCAAGCACGTCCTCCGAGGCCCACAAGGATACTTTCTGTCTCCTAAGCAAGAAGAGCTGGCCCGTGTGCTCAGCGGTGTGGGGGCTGCTGCCGGGGCACATGGAACCGGGTTGGCCACCCTTGAGCCCCTACTGCTGCAAGAAGCACAATGTATGGCCATGCTGGCCAGCGGGTGGTGGACTTCCTGAGGTCTTGGTCCAGCTGTGGTCCCAGGGACAGTTTCATTTTGTGTGTGTGTGTGTGTGTGTGTGTGTGTGTGTGTGTGTGTGCTGGAAATCGAACTCAGGACCTTGCACTTGCCAGGCAGGCACTATGCTGCTGAGCTACATCCCTGACCCCATGGGATGGGAAAGACATGGGAAAGATACCTGTGAGGCAGGGGTCAGGCCGGGCAGTCATCTAGCATGTAGGGAGAGGCACCCACACCCCCACATGTAGGTGTGGGATCCACTCAAGTACTGGGGAGCCACAAAGAAACTTGGAGTAGGGAAGGAGTGCAGATGTGTCAGTCAGGAAGCCAGAGTCCACCCAGTGGTCCCCCTTGTGATGACAGCTCTTAGGAGCGGAGGTCCCCTGGGTACTTTCCTCCCCCCCCCGCCCCCAGGATCCACAAAGCAAGCATTCCCAAAGGGCTGGCAGCCTGAGGGTTCGCAGGGCTCTTCCGGTTCCTGGCCCAGAAATCCAGGATGGGACTGAACCTCCCTTTACCCTTAGCGACCGGTTGCTCAGATGTCATCTCCCTTTGACTTTTGCCACATGACAGCCAGAAGACGGCTCCTGAAACAGCACATCCCTCATCACTGCCTGTCTCCAC
Source organism: Hydrochoerus hydrochaeris (assembly GCA_004027455.1). Lineage (NCBI taxonomy): Eukaryota > Metazoa > Chordata > Mammalia > Rodentia > Hydrochaeridae > Hydrochoerus > Hydrochoerus hydrochaeris. The sequence goes on from PVLA01016338.1 coordinate 8,411, forward strand.
AACCTTCTGTGGCTGCCTGCAGCCTCGAGGAAAAGCACAGACGATGGGCCCATCCTCCCACCCAATGCTTCACTTCTCCAGGTTCCAGGCAGCAGGGCCAGGCCAGGCTCCATCTTCCTCACCGCAGCTTATATTGTCTGTGGACCTTTCAAGACTTTAACATGCTTATGATTAGCAGGCATCAGTTTCATAGTCTAGAAAAAAGGTTTAATAAATGCAAGGAAATTGACAATGTTTTAGTTCAATCTTGTTCCTGCCAAGGTCTTTGTCTATCGCTTCCTGTTTCTTTCGCTCAGTCACTTTTTCTGTCCCAGCCTCTCTGTCTCAGTGTCTGCCTTCTCTGGCTCTCTGCCTCTTCTCTCCATCATTCTTACAGACCCGAGGCCAGAGCCCAATGTCAAGGATGATACCGCAGCCTGGGAGGCCGATCGGGGCAGCCAGTGCTGGATGGAGGCTCAGCAGATCAGGGCCTCTGCAGGGCCTCTGAGGGCAGGCAGGTCCTAGAATTTTGATTTTAGACTCTGCCTCTCTCTGTCTGTCTCTGTCCCTGTCTGTCTGTCTGTCTGTCTCTCTCACTCTCGTTGGTTTTTGGAACCAGGATCTCATTATGCTCTTCAGGCTGGCCTTGAACTCACTGTGTGGCCCAGGCTGGTCTCAAACTGGCAGCACTTTTACTGCCTCAGTCTTCTGAGTTCTGGGATTGTAGGAGTGCTCCGCCATTCCTGGCAAGGCTTGCTCTTTAGGTCTAAGGTGTGTGGGGAGCGTGGCCTCTGCCTGTCAGTGGACCCTTCCTCTGGCTTGTGAACATGAGTGTGAGCATGAGTTCTCAAGGCCGCACACCCTCCGCTATAAAGCAGCTATCCCAGGACAGGCTCCAGGACAGGCTCTCACAGGCGCCTTTGTCCCTAGCCCAAGCCTCATAGCAGGGTCCACTCACCGGACAAGTCTACTTACTTTCCCACGTCCCCACAGCTCCTGACCCACTGATCCTCTTGGCTACTCTCCTCTGCGTCACCACTGGTGCCACCAGCAATCCTCTGGCCTAAAGCACAGGTCACCTGTGTGTATTAGGTAGAGGTGGGCTCCTGAGGAGAGGGATGAGCAGACAGCTGGGGCCACAGGTTGTCATCACTGAGAGTTCTGGCAGCTCCTTCCACCAAAGCGCCTGGTTCCAGCCAAGGATCTGGAGCTTTTCAGGCTCCTATCCTGTGGGGTCCGTTCTCCATCATGGGGGCTGTTAGGAAGTGCTGCATCATCTCTCTCCCCCTTGGCTTCCACTGCATGTGTCCACTACTATAGGCCCAGGTGTTCACCACCCTGCAGAAGACTCAGGTGCATGGATGGGCCAGCTCCTTCCTCACCCCAGGTAGAGGGGCAGCCACTCCAGAGCTGCTACGAGACAGACATGAGAATGTATGTTCATGGACATGGACTCAGACATGGCTAGCCTTGGGGCAAGAGAGCATGGTTTCCTTGTGGACACTTGCCTTATGGATCAGGCTGTACCCCAGCTCTGGTCAGCACTGACCAGGCACCTAGCTCTTCATATCCCAGGAGTGGTATATGTGTGTCTATGCGTGTCTTCATAAGCCTCTGTATGTCTCTGTCTCTGTCACCATGTACATCTTTCTGTGTTTTCTTCTGTCTGTTTGTGCCCTGTATAGACCCTGGATCTGTAGCACAGATGGCCCAGGGAGAGAATCACAGTCCTTGGCCTTGCTTCCTAGCTGGCCTTCACCTGCCCCATGTTGTAGGGAGATACTATGGACCAGGAGCAATACTCCAGACTGCCAGGGGCAGGACCACTCTTGACTTTTTCTTATGTCAAGAGACAGCTCAGTTGCCCTGCCTGGGGCCCCTCGGCCTGGTGGGCAGTGTCAGTCTCTAAGGTCTGGCTCTGTGTGGGCAGGCTTGAGTGTTTGGCAAGCTGTCTCTCAGGTGTCCTCCCCATGCTAACCCTGCCGTGTCACCTCCCAAACGTGTGAAGCTCTATTCTCCACATTCCTGGGGGCTCTGAAAGGAGAGCAGACCACGCATTATGGTTGTAGCCCGGGGAAGGCCCTCTGGGCCTCCTATTCCAGCTATTGTCCATCCAATCCTCCAAACACAGGCCACCAAAGGCTCAAGTAGGGAGGCCTCCAAGGATAAGAGCTTGGGGTTCAGTGCCCTGGACAGTGGTTGGTGTTGACATTAGGTTCCAAGGGTCTCTCAGCCTAGTGCCTGGCAAAACCCAGCCTGGAGGCTGCTGTTGCTAAGCTGGGCAGGCCCGGGAGGCAGAGATCCCCTCCTTCCCCTTCCCCGTAGGAGCTGTTCTCCTCAGGATGTATTTTCCAGGTCCTGACGCAAGCAGAAGTACATTGGGAGATAAGTGCCGAGGGGCAGCTAGCCAGGGCTGGCCCAGTCCCAACTCCCACGAGAGCAGCCAGTGCTGGCCCTGGGGGCCTGCCTGCCCACCCGCCGCCTGCTCAGAGCAGGTCTTTGTGCCCCAGACCCGCAGGTGCGGGGGTGGGATGGGGTTCTTGGCACTAGCAGCTTTCTGACCGCATGGGACAGCAGCAGGCCAAGGTCTCAGCTGTGTATAAAAAGGAACGCTGCAGCCGCAGTGGTAGGACTCCACCTCGCAGCAGGCAAGGAGTCTTCCACCGGTTCTCCAGGGACCCGCACAGCTCACTGCCACTGAGGACCCAGCAGACCTGGAGCCTAGACCCCAGGTAAGACTTGGCCAGCCTCTGTCCCAGACCTGGGCTGGGACAGGTACCACTTCTTATCCACAGGTCGGTGCTGCCTGCTGCCCACTGGACAGTGCCTCCCGGTGCTGAAGAGCCGCCCTCGGCAGAATCGCTCGCTGTTCCTTTTTCCTATGCATATACTTTTTTGAGGATCTGGCCTAAAGAGGTATATGGCATGGGAAAATGGAGCAATGAGGTACTCCTCATCCTCACTGGCACCATGGCCCCTGAGGCTTGATACACAGCGCCTCCAGTTCTCCCTGCTCTGGACTGGATCTGGAGCTTGGAAACTTTGTCGTCCATTCCTGGGGAGGGGGTTGAACTGTGGTAGAGTAAGATAGTGACTGGGAGTGCCCTGGAAATATCCCTCCAGGGCTGATCTTGGTGCTGGGAGCTGAGGTAGGAGCCCTAGAGGACAATTGTGATGGGTCTGACTGGGGCGGAAGGGCTGGGGCTAAAACAGCCATCTGGGTGTGTGCCTGCTGGCCTGGGTTCTGGGGCAGCCTGGGCGCAGGGTAGCCCTGCTTTAAGGGGAGGGTGAGGGGATGAGGGAATGAGAATTTGTTCACTCAGTCTTCCTTACAGGTAGAAAACCACTGTGACCTTGCCTTTTACACGGGCGATGACTTTTGCTCTCATCCAAGAGGCAGACGAGCTAGCTAAGGACGTCGTTAGGCACCGAGTCCGAGCATTAGTGCTTCCTAACGCCTGGGCCGGGATGCGTGACTCTGGCAGTGTGCTGGCCTAGCATGCATGGGGCCTTAGGTTCCATCCCCAGCACTACAAAAAAGGAAAGAAATGGCAATAAAGTTAATTTCACTTAAACTCACTGTAGTAAAGCTGAAAAAAATAAAACATTCAAATAAAGCTGTTCTGTTGTGCTGTGTTTTCATTTCTGTTGGTCAAAGTGTCACGTCAGTATAGTGGTTTGGGGAACTTAATTTAAAATGCGCAAAGGTTTGGGGAATAGAAAAAGTCCTAAATGCCTGAGGCAGGCCACGAGGCTGGGACAGGTCCAGTACCCATGTCTCAGAGAGCCAGGGCCCCAGGACCCTACTCAGAGCCTGGGCATGCAGACAGTGGGGCCAGGAGAGCCTGGTACGGGAGGCTTATGAGTGTGGGGTGTGGAAAGGCTGCTCCTGTACCTTGTATCTTAACTCCTAGATGTAGAAAATGGATGAGGGGATGTGGGATTGAGGTTCGTGAATTCTCAGTATAAACAGAATTTTTTTTTTAAGAAACACCCTCTTTAAGCTGGCCCCTGAGTTCTATCCTAGCCCTTGGCTTAGAAAAACTTCTGAACCTTTATCTCAGATAATTGTCCCAGCAAATGGGCAATTAGCTCTGGCTGGCTGGTGCCCTCCCTGTGTAATTCCATCTCATTGTAACCTGTTGGCATCACCCTCACAAGAGGAAAAAGTCAGACAATAGGTGGAGGGGACTCTTGCGTGAGAGAGTCCTGGGACTGCATGGGCAGCTCCCACCAGATCCCCCTTGCACATGCAGTCCTGCTCCACGGTCTCCCTCCGGTGTGCCCAAGACCCCTCAAGGACTTAAGCACAGCCATTCCCAGAGGCCCCAGTCTGTGCCTCAAACCACAGATCTATGATTCTGGTTTATACTAGGTTTTCTTCTTACACATACACACCTATGGTAAAGTCTAATGCATAAATTGAGATTAGTAAGAGATTAACAATAACAAATTATAAAGTAGAACAGAGCTGGGCATGGTGGTACGCACCTGTAATTCCAGCACTAGGGAGGCTGAGGCAGGAGGATGGTGAATTTGAGGTCAGCCTGGGCTATATGAGACTATGTCACAAAACAAAACCCAAACCCAAACCATACAACCTCCCCCCAAAACAATTATAACAATATACTAGAATAAAATTTATGTGAATGTTGTTTCACTCTTGCACGTGATGACAGATAGGAATTTTTTTTGGTACCAGGGATCAAACTCACAAACTCACATTTATTAGGAAAGTGCTTTAGCCACTGAGCTAAATCTCCAGCCCCTACCCGTTAATATTTTTGGACACCAGCCGATAGCTGATAACAAGTAGAGCGCAGTGAATCTGCAGGGGGCGCTGTGGTTCCTCTTCGGATCAGCACACGCCGGGCAGACGCTGCAGCGACACTCCGTGGGCGTGCGCGGCTTCTCACGCAAGCCCGCGCTCCCCGAGGTCCGAACGGTGGCTCACAGGCAGGCCGAACCCAGGGAGTTACAACTCTTGTGGTTTCCACTCTTTCCCTGCCTTTCCCCCGCAGAAGTCGTCACTGTGGTTGTTGCTGTTGTTTTGGGGGGCCGTCCTGGGTCTGACCTGCACCAGCTAACGGGGCGGGACAAAGGGAAGCGTCCTCGTGGGCAGCCGAGGCCGGCCAGTCCCAGGCAGTGTGTTCGCTGTGGCCCGGAGGTCCCAGCCAAAGCTCCTCAGGAGCTTGGGGGCACCAGGGCCGCCTATAAACACAGTCGTTCGCCTCCAGGTGTCGGGCCCGGGCCCTTTCCCATGCGGTGGCGGAGCCACGGTGGTTCCCGACAGCCTGCTCGCGGCTGCTGGTGGGAGGGAGTTTCCAGTCATTCTTCGCCGCGGCCACTTCGCCTTTAGCCAGAAACCGCACCTGGCACGGAGGGCGGTGCAGGACCTGCAAGAGGACCTGCAGGACCTGCCCCGAGGTGACAGGAATTTGTGTGAGGCAGACATAGATCTGTGCTCCCCAGCTGGAGGTTGCGCGCGGGGGTGGAGGGGTGGGTGGGGTTTGAACTGCTTCGGGGAGCAGGAGCCGGGAGGGGGCGTGACTGCCAACACCCTGAAGGGCAGGCTGGATGCCCAGGTCCTGCCACCAGCCGTTTCCCTTCATTGTCAGGGTCAAGAGTGGCAGCCCCCCCCCCCCCGGCCCTGGCGCATTCTTGCGCCGACCCTTGGCTCCCTTGGGGGTTAAGGGTGGAGGGCCGGTCTGCTCATCTTTGTTCTGGACCCCCGCGTCAAGCAGTCCCTTCCCGGAGCTTCCTATAATAATTTCAGATAAAAAAATGTAAAAGAAAAGTGCAAACAAACCCAGGGACTCCGCTCTTAGATCCACCAGGCTCTTATTTACTTGATCGGATTGCTTTATTTTATTTTGTGTTATTATTTATTTATTTTTTTGGTACCGGAGATCCAACTCACCACTATATGCTTGTCAGGCAGGCGCTTATGCAGTTGAGCTAAAACCTTGATCATATTACTTTATAAACACTTTGAATGTCAACTCCAGATCCAAGATCCTGGCACACTGCCCTGGGGATGGAACACATCCATTACTGGCTCAGAGAGCCCCTGGACTTGTCCCCTCCTGCCCCCAAATGTGCAGTTAACTTTCCATGCAGCTTCCAGTGCAAGTTCACCTGGTGGACTTGTGTCTCCCAGACTCTTAAGACTTCTAGAGGCCACCAGTGCCCACTGGAAAGTCCCTTGTGACCTGGAGTTTAGTTTTGTTGGTAGTGGGATATTGAATTCAGGGGCATCTACCACTGAGCTACATCTTTTTATTATTTATTTTGAGACAGGGTCTCACTTAATTGTCCAGGGCACAAACTTGCATCTTCCTACCTCAGCCTCTGGAGCAGCTTGGATTACAAGTGGGTACTTTGACTATTTCTTGAGGTTTTTGCCAGACAGTTGCCTAGTGATTCTGTGCATACTTTACCCTGCTGCAGGAAGGAGAAGCCAGATTCACACCATCAACACAGCTGTCAGTCCAGAAGCCTGGACAACAAGCCCAGGGCCATCTCTTTTTGGTGCTCTCCACAGCTATCAGGATGGCCACTGGACAGCAGAGAGGACAAGAGGCATCCTCTGTCCAGGAATGAGCAGAGGAGAAGACAAAACAGAACACAACACACTCAGGCACACAGGACACACACACAACATTAAGACAAATAAATGACACACATATCTCAGATACAAAGTACAACACATGTAAAACATAACAATACACACAATACACATGCCACATACACAGCACCCTTACCTAATACATACAAACACATCATGTACATGACACATGTACACAAAATGCACAGTCTCCTCACCACAGTACACATGTACTCCCACTACACACACCACAAGTGACAAACACTGAATGACACACCCACACAGATGTATATGACATGCAGTATGCACCACACTCATACACAGTACACCACACACAAGCACGACACAAGACGCGTAGTAAATGCTAGTCTTCAGGAGGGCCTCAGGCCAATCAGATTCCCTGGTTTCTAGGACACCGGAAGAGCCCTGTTACAGTTTTTGACATGTTTAATCTTGACCCAGATAGCCTTAGGGTTACTTTTTGTCAGCAACTCCCAGGAAGAGCTGAGCTTCCAGCCCTGATGTCTAGGCCCTGCCTGGGACCCTGTTGACCTTGCTGACAGGGCCCTGGCCCAGGTGATTTTGAGCACTGCTCAGAGGCCCTCCCCAACCTCTCTCCTGTCCTGGGTGCTGCAGGCCTCACCTTCTGTCTGTAGGCTCCTCCAGTACTCCCTGTGCCAGCACAGTGTGAGGGCATTAAGCTGGCCACAGAGAGAGGATTGAGGAAGAGGAGGTGGCAGGAACCCTCTTGCTTAAGGGGACGCTACAGATTGTGGGTGGGAGAGGTTGCCCATGACATCACTGAATGGTCAGCCAGAGGACCAGTAAAGGATGCGGGAAGGACAGTGAGCAAATGGGAAAACAGGCTGTGATTGAGCCAAAGCCACCAGAGGTCACTGTGGTATGAGAAAGACCCAATCGTCTGGAGGCGTGGCTGTAGGTGACCCAGCAGTTGCAGTTGGGTTTCATGAGAGTCAGTGATGGTGATGCAGTTCCTCCTTGGAGATCTTCAGAATCCTGTCCAGATACAAACTCACAGGGCCCAAAATAGCACAGTAAACCACCAGGTTGGGAGGTGACAGGGTGAGGCTGGGTACCTTCCAAGCCCTTCCTAGACTTGGGAGCCCCATTATTATGTTCCCAGATTCCTCATCCACAGTGTGGGACCCAGTGCAACTAACCCAAGTGGGCAGGAATTTGAGATGCCCCAACTCAAGAGTTCTCACTCATGGCAGAAGGGGTTCAGGGGCAAAGGTGGTATGGGATGTCACACAGGTCTCAGTCCTTGGTAGGCATGCTAAACACGCAGTGTCCTACTGCTGTCAACACTATGTCAACCTGCAATCACTGGAGTCCAGGCTCTGCAAGACTCAGGTAAAACCTTGGACCACATATGCTCTGTTCAGAAGATGGTCATGTGCCAGCATCACAGTGGCCCATTTGACTCACTTCACACATTATAAAAGACACGTGCCCATGATAAACACTTCCAACAATACAAAATAAACACTGAGAAAGCACAAGTCTTATCACCCAGGCCTCGTGTTTTTAGCAGTATGTTCCAAAGGTCATCTTTGAATAAGGACCACACTTCCATCCTCACTGGTATGGTTATTTGCATAGGTGACCTTACCTCCTGCAAGGTATATATGTCCTAGGGGTGGACACCCCAGGATGCATGTCCTGGGCATTCACACCTTTGGCTGCCTGCATGCACGCTCTGTCATGTTCATGGATACAGAGACCCTCAGTGTGACATGGGTAAGTATGCGTTCATTTAAAGTGTGGTACAATATTTTCATTAGTTTGTTCCACAGTTCTTCTAGTAGTGAGAGGACCCACCAGGCCCCTTCCCAGGAAGTTGCTTCCTGATCTCACACTGGCTGCCAGTCCAGACAGACTCCGGGGACACCGACTGTCCTTCACCTGCTCTCTTGTGTGCAGTAAAGGCTGTGGGAGGCGAGCCTGGGAGTCTCTTGCAGGCATAGATGAACTGGGCTGGTGGGCGATGGGGGCACATTTACAAAGGGCTCAGCCAAGGCAGCCTCAGATCCTGGCTCCCCCAGCTTGTCTCCCATCACTGCAAGAACTGGAGCAGAGAGTGCCATTCCTGGACCCTGCTGTGTTGGAATGCATGGTGGTCTACTGTGTCTCATGTGCCTGGCTTTCACAGGGATTCAGGCCCAAGGCCACAAACATGGTACCTTTCTTCTAAACTTTGCTTTTCTATATGCAAAGCTTATAACCTTTATTCCAGCTAATAAATCAGTTTTCCCCATATCATTTATTAAATAAACTATCCGTTCAAGCTCTACAGATAACAAACCTACTTCTGGCTTTTGACCTATTAATTAAACTGATCTTAAACTTGCCCTTTCAGTAACTTGCAACTAAGTGGAGGTTTTTGTTTGTTTTTGTCTTTTGGTACCAGGAATCAAGCTCACGACCTCACGTTTGTCAGACAGGTACTGAGCCACTGAGCTATATTTCTAGCCCTTGCAATGAAGTAGAATTTTAAAATTTCTTTGGCTCTAAATGCCTCAGAATTTTAGGTGGGTGAGGGTTGAAGTCCCAGTCATGGCTTAAGACAGCTTACAACACCTGCTACCGAATGGGGCCACCATGTCACCAATGTTAATACTGAGCATCTCCCAGATAAGTGCCAGGCATGATCTGCACACAGCATCTGGGGAGGGCATAAAGCCAGACTGCTTCCTCAGCAAGCATCCTCAGGGGCTGGGGATTTAGCTCAGTGGCATAAGCGCCTGCCTTTTAAGCACACAGTTGTGAGTTCGATCCCCAGTACCGATTTAAAAAAAAAAAAAGAAGGCATCCTCAGTCTCCAACAGAGCAGAGTCCCATGGACAAGGCTGGTTCCAGTATGTGTGTGTGGTTCCCAGGGTGAGGGAGGTGGTCAGAGGCTGTCCTTGCAGGAAGCTCATGCAGAGGGTAGGGGCTTGTTCTATTCAGAAGAGATCAGAGAAGGAGACAGGGCAGGGGAGGCAGCATCAGAGCCTGGAGCCTAAGTAGAGGTGGCCAAGGTACAGTTGCTGTAGGTTATGTCCCTTGGTAGGAGATGGTAAGAAGCTCACTGGTGCATGGAAAGGGCCCAAGTTGAGAGCCTTCCATTTGGTGTTTGTGTTTTATTTGTCAATTCTGGAATCATGTTTTTATCTGTGAAAAAAACAAATTCAAGGCAGGGGCAAAGAAAGTCCCCAGTGCAGCCCACAAGCTGTCCAAGTGCCTACTTCCCCTGCACCTCTAACAGTTGCATCTTCTGGGCCAGTTTCCTTTGCTTCAGAGGGCCCAGATACTTCTGATGCTGGAACGCACCCTCCAAAGTACTGACCTGCTCCAAAGTGAAGGCCATGCAGACATGAGGACCCTGTGTGGAGACAGGCTCCTGGCTCACCCCTGGGGAAGAAGGGCACTGGGTCCATATGGCTAAAAAGGCCATCTGCATAGGTCATGCTCTGCCTTATGGGATGGTGCCATAAAGCTCTGTGGCTGCACGTGGCAGATGTGCTAGGGATTTCAGTAGGAAGAGTAGTGGATGTCTGGCCCAACTGTGTGATCAGCCCCGCTCAGGCATCCCACATGGTTTTTTGTTTGTTTTATGGTAGCCAAGTTTTATTAAAGGTAGGAAAAGAAACATGCTCTGCAGAGTGAGTCCAACTAAGTAAGAGTATAAAAAGAAATACAACCTATACTAGGCAAGAGAGAACACAGTGGCCTCCCGCATGGTCTTGGACAAAGGTCAATCAGGACTACAGCTTTCCTGGCCTCCCAGTTCAAGTGTGGGACAGGTTGCAGAGAGACATGGCTCAGGTGACAGAGGAATTAACAATGCAGTTGTTCCCAGTTATCTGCAGTTTTGCTGACTGTGATCTCAGTTTCTGGTGGTCAACAAGGGTTTTTTTTTTTTTTTTTTTTTTTTGGTTCTGGGACTTGAGCTCATGACATTGTGCTTGCCAGGCAGGCGCTCACGCCACTGAGCTAAATCCCCAGCCCTCATAAAGAGTATTTTGAGACAAGTTCACATAACTTTTAGTAGTCTATTGCTATATTGTTCTGCTTTACCATTGGTTACTATTTCCCAATTCTTCATTACATGTCTAATTTATAAATTGAATTGAATCATAGATATGTACATACAGGAAAAGCATAGCATGCATAGGGCTCAGTACTGTTGTGATTTGGAGCACTGTTGGGGATTTCAGAATGTGTCCCGTGTTCATAAGGGGGATGACTGTATAATAATGTCATCCACTTGCTCCTTGTGTCTAAGAGCCTAGAAACAAGAACTCCTAGGGATTCTGCAAGTTGTTAAGGAACTGAAATCACCACCATTACACCATACTGTGAATTCAGTAAGTAGCACTCAGATCACATGAAGAAACACTAAACAAAACTGTGCTTCATGGGAACAGAGCAGTGCTTCCCAGGATGCACCTTCCCTGCTATCCGGAGTGCTCAGTCACCTCCTGACAGCTCCTTAGTGCTGCAAGGCGAGGCCAGCTTGTTTCTCTACTTCAGTACTTAGCCTCTAGTAATCACTATGGCTGAAAATCACACTTTACTCAGATTGAACCCAGGGACTTTGCACTGAGTTAAGTCCCCAGGCCTTATTTTGTTTTCAAATTAAGACAGGGTCTCTCTGAATTGCTAAATTGCCCAAACTGAGCTTGAATTTGCAAGCCTCTTGACTTAGTCTCCCAGAGTGCTGGGATTATAGACGTGAACCACCAACCCTTATTTATTTATTGGTACTGGGAATCAAACTCGGGACTTTTTACTTGCCAGGCAAGCCCTGTGCCACTGAACTATATCTCTGGCCTGCTTATTTGTTTTTATATTAATTTTTAATTAATTAATTAATTAATTTTTGTCTTTTTTTTTTTTTTTTGCGGTACCTGGGATCAAACTCATGACCTCGTGCTTGCCAGGCAGGTGCTTATGCCACTGAGCTAAATCCCTGGCCCAATTTTTGTCTTTTTTGAGACAGGGTCTCATTATGCAGTTCAGGCTGGCCTTAGGCTCACTTTGTAGCCCTGGCTGGTCTGGAATTTGCCACAATCTGCCTGCCTCAGCCTCCCAAGTGCTGGGATTACAGGAGTGCACCACCATGCCTGGCCCCGCTATTTTGAAATGTATAAATCATTTTCTCTGCCTCTCACTGCGGCTGAAGTTTCCTGATATTCCCCCTGCTGGGCTTTTAGGGACTTTTACTGTGCACTATTTGTAAGACATTTCCATCAGAGTTTGTGCATATGCGCATGTATATGCACATATGCATTAGACAGAGGCTGCATTTAAAACTGTTATGAGGAATCCTAACCTCAAATGCCAAGTTCCCCTTTGAGATGGCACCCTACAGGGTAGACTATAGGTCCTTTTCCCTGTTTAGACTGAATCATATCTCCTCAAATTCCTGTCTTGAAGACCTAATCGCTGATACGGCTACATTAGAAAACAAAGGCTTAGAAGAGGTAAATAACATCAAAGGAGATCCGAAGTGCGGAACCATCACTCAATCTGACCAGTATCCTCCGGAAGTGGCTGCCAACTGGAATGCCTGGAGACAGGCCAGGCCACAGGAAGAAACAAAGAGAAAGTGGCCTCTCCCTGCAGCAGAGGAGATGGCTCCAGAGAAAAACCTTGGTTTGAATGCTTAGCCTTCAGGACTGGGAAAAATAAATTTTTGGATTTAAGCCACCCAGTCTGTGCAGTTTAGTTCACAGTCCTAGTAAATGGAAACACCTCTGCCTGGTTTCCAGTAGCCATCTAAAAGGACCATGGTGTAACCAGACAAAAACAGGAACTAAAAGTTATAGTTACAACCAAACGAAAACAGAAGCTAAAAACCTAAGATGGGGAAAAAATCCCATGCAAACCTAGCTATTGGAGGAAAAAAGTAAATAAATATACACATATGTGTACATACATTAAATTATTATTATTAGGTATGGGGATTGAACTCAGGACCTTGTGCTTGCTAGGCAGGTGCTTTGCCCTGAGCTAAATCCCCAGTCCATGTTAAATTGTTATTACACACACACACACACACACACACACACACACACTCACACACACACGCA
>PVLA01016339.1:0-21082 GCA_004027455.1 Hydrochoerus hydrochaeris
GTTGAAGTTTCCCAATCAAACCTCGTTTATTGAGGAAGTGTCCCTGGCTTATAAAGAAGCGGGGGCAGGAAGTTACGGATGGGTCACTGTCATTTCCTGGGTGGGGCGAAAGGATCCTGGGAAATGTAGGCCGACGCACTGGACGCCCACAGGAGGGAGAGATGGAGCGGCAGCCATGAAGCTATCATGCTGCTCCCTACACTAAATAAGATAACAGAATCATAACATTTAAAAGTGACAGCAGTTTAAGATGGAAAAACACACTTCCAGCATTCATAAATGAATGATTATGCAAATACCATCACTAGTAGTACAATGAGAAGACAGCAACAGAGATTTTGAATAATAGTGTTCAAGTATTTCACATGAAATCAACATTTTGTATTTGAAAAGAAAAGGTAGGTTGTGAAATCCTAGTGTTCCTGGAATTTTCCGTTGTTCACAGGTGGGGCTTTTGGACAGCGACTGGGCCTCGGGGAACATCACAGGCTGAATCCATTGATGAATTCGTAGCTGCCTGTGCTGGTAGGAGGTGCAGCCTGTTTGGAAGAGGTGGGTCACTGTGTGTGTGTGTGTGTGTGTGTGTGTGTGTGTGTGTGTGTGTGACCTAGAATAGTGCATTTGTGTCTCCCCACCCTTTCCTTTCTCTCTGGTTCTTCCTTCTCTCTGTCTCCAACTGTCTGACATGAGGTGAGCAGCATTAATATGCCATGCTCCTTTGATGTGAAGTTACTGCTTTGGGGATAGATAAAATGTACTAAAACTGCTGAAACTATGGGCAACAATAAATCTTTTCTCCTACAAATGACTCAGCTTATCCTTTTTCATGGCATAGTAGTTATCTGTTGAGTATAAATACCAAATTTTCTTTATCCATTTATCTGCTGATGGATATGTAGGTCATTTATAAGATTTAGCTATTATAAACTGTACTGTTATACACAGGGGTATGCTTGTGCCATTGCCCTTAACTCTTTGGGGAAGATACTATTTGTAGGAAAATTGATGCAACAGGAGATAGATCCAAATGTTAAACGAAATAAATCAGACACTAGTTTAAATATTGCATGGCTTCTCTTACATGAAAATCCCAAAATACACATTTAAAAAATATATAATGTGAAGTAGGGAGATAAAATAAGAGATAGCATGAAGAGGAAGTGACCAAGAGGAGAAGGGGATTAAGAAAAGACGTACCAATGTCCCACAAGATGCAATACTTACGTGTTGCAAACATACATGCATAAAAAATAAAAACTGAAAATAATCGTTTCTTCTTTAAATTGTGTCCATCATACACTATGTCCTTACTGACTCATGTGAAATAAAAAAAAGCTGATGATTGTTGTCTAGTGATCAGATCAGCTCATCTTCTGATAGCACATCAATTTAAAATAGCTATGTACACACCAAACTACCTTCGCAGGAGCAGGGAAGGCAGTGGAGAGAACGTGCTGCTTGATTTTAGTAAAATAATAAATATATAATATATATATATATATTATATATATATATATTGACAAAGACAGGAAGGAAAGTTGCCTATATTATTGCTCCTTAAAATCCATGTCCTAAAATTTAGATTAGTGATTCAAAGTACACATCTCACAGTAATTTTATTTTGCTTACATGCTATCATTGGTAATATACAGCAAGCATAATTACAAGAAATACTAAAGTCTTTCTACATCCAAAAATCACTAAAAATGATACTTAGTTTTCTTTCTCCAAGTAAGTTTCTCAAATAATTATAATCAGCAATGGATAATTCTATTCTTTTACTTTTTTCTTATTTTTAAAATAAACAACCTTGTTAACATCACCCTAAAAATCTTTTAAAAAATAATCACTTCATTAAGAATATTCAGGTATTCATGAAGTATTGAAATATGGAAATGACTTGAGCATGCCACTAAAACGATCATCTGTCCCCAATTAATACTGATATATTGCAATTGGGAGATCTTTTAATGATCACATTACTGGGAAATTATTGCTACTCATATAATTTGTCCTTATAATCATGTATTTATCAAAGACACAAAAGACATGTCTCCCAGAAGGCTCATTAAAATTCTTATTCTCTTGATCTTTTAATTGGTAAAACAGATAGTTTTTCCATTTTTCCCCAACATGACCAACTGGATTTTCATCAATGCAAGCATTATTTAAACTTACACAATTGTCTTATATGTAAATCTCCATATTTAAAATGCTTAAAATAATATGCAGAAATGAAGAACCACACTACAATGCTACCTCTTCTAAGAAGTCATAATAAACTTAGATGAATATTATTTATTAAACATCTTTAAATGCAAAGTGATGTAGTATTCACTGTACTAATGTGACAAATCATAAGATAAAGATATATAATGCTAGAAAAATATTTCATACATCTCCTTTGTTTTGAAATATTTTTTAAATTTTAAATTACTTTAAATTACTAATTTTAATGGCATATTTCTAACCTCATCTACCATGAGTTACATTCTCTTTGTCAATCTCTCTCCCCTCCCTCCCTCTCTCTCTCTCTCTCTCTCTCTCTCTCCCTCTCTTTCTTTCTCTCTCACAACACATACACATGTACACACACCACACACACATGTGACAATCATTTTGGCATAACAACACATTACAATACAGTCTTTTTCTCAGACATTCATTGCCAGTTCAGCTCCCTTTATTAGTCCAGTTTGGTAGTAGACACTACACTCAGGACAACATTCAAATGCTAAAAGTTGGTGGAATAAGTCATTCAAACTCACAGCGGACTCGTGAGTTCTTGGTCTCAAATGCGCATGTTTTTTATCCCTTCTTACTTTCCACAATGTACACTAGGAAAGTCCCTGGGATCATACCCCACCCCGAACCCCATTTTAAAGGTGGAATATCTACTTAAATTCTTTGAAATACTCCTGCATGAGAGATTTCTCTCCTCTTCCTGAATTAATAATTTTTAAGTGATTCATCAATGAAGCAACTCATGCATAATTATTTTACACTTCATGGCATAATGTCATTTTTATTCTTAGGTTGTTTTACTTTCACCCGAATATCAGACGTTCTTTCAATCGGTTCCTTCTTTTGATGTACCATTTTCACTATATGGAGGGGGCACTATCTTTTTAACAATAAAATATTCATAAAGATCTGATACTTTGTGTAGAAATGCATCTACACAATAAGGCTCCTGGATCTGATAAAAATTTCAACGCAGTGGAAGAATTAAAATTCAACACATAAAAACCAATAGTGTTACTACACACCAATAATGCACTTTGAGAGAAAAAACTCAGGACAACAACTCCATCCAAAATAGTTAAAAACTAACAAACAAAAGAGTCTCAAACAAAGTAGGAATTAACCTAACCAAGGTGAAACTTTCTATAATGAAAATTATAGAACTCTGAAGAAAGGAACTTAAGACATTAGAAAATGTAAAAATATCCCCTTTAATTAGAATCTCTTTAATTAAAATTAATAAAATCTTTAATTAAAATTAATAAAATACCTTTTAATTAGAATTAATATTTTTAAATGGCCAAATTACCAAAACTGATCTACAGATTTACTGCAATCCCTATTAGAAAAAAACAAATACAGAATTAGAAAAAGCAACTCCAAAGTTCAGAGGGGACCAGAAAAGTCTCAGAATATTCAAAGCAATGCTGAACAAGGAAAACAAAGTGGCAGGCATCACTATTTCAGATTGAGTCTTACTACAAAACTATAATAGCAAAACAATTATGATACTGACACAGAAACAGGCATATAGGTCAACATGCATCCATAGCCATCTGATTGTTGACAAAGAAGCCAAAAACTTATGATGAAGAAAAGATATCCTCTTTAACAAATGGTATACGTATTCATAGATATCCCATTGCAGAATGTGGAAATAATTAGATCCCAATATTTGACTCTATCTCAAAAACCAAAATAAAACCACAAAAATTTTGAAACTACTTGAAAATAACACTTGAAGTAATAAGGACAAAGAATTCTCACATAGAAATTCAACAATATAACAAATAATGTCAAGAATCAATGAAAAGGATTATTTTATAATTTAAAAAAATTCTGTCCAACAAGGGAAGCAATCAAATGAAAAGATAATGCAGAAAATGGGTAGAATTTTTTTACTGTCTACTCTTATTATAGAGGACTATCTATCCAAAAAATATAAAGTTTAGAAAATATAACATACTAAAAGATTAAATCCTAACAATTACATAATCATAAGAGGGGTCAATAAATGGAATACATATTTCTCTAAAGAAGTACAAATGACAAATAAGTACATGAAAAATGTTCAAACTTTTGGTCATTGGGGAAATACAAATCAAAACATCTTAGCTCAGTCAGAAAAGCTATCACCACAGTGAATACTGGGAAGAGTATAAAGAAAAAAAGAGCCTTGTTGTATGGTTGGTAGGAACATAAACTACTACAACCATTATGGTGACTGTACTAAGAATACTCAAAAAATAAACTAAAACTGAATATACCATTTTATTCACCTAAACTTCTCCTGGTTATACTCTCAAAATAATTAAAGAAACCATATTATAGTGACACATAGATATGTATGTTCTTACCAAAACATTTCACAATAACTAAATTCTGGAAACAGCATTGGGTACATATTAATGGATAAATGGATAAGATAATATGGCATATGTACACAATGAAATATTATTCAGCCATAAAAAGAGAGAAATCATTAATTTTCAGGAAAATATGTGAAACTTGAAGTCACCCTGCTAAGAATAACAAGCCCAACTCAGAAAGTAGAATTTACATGCTTTTTCTTATATGGAAAAATTAACACATACATGAATCAATGAATAAAGTATAATGGTAAGAAAATGAAAGATATACTCAAACATAGGAAAGGGCCTCAAGGGAAGAAGAAGTAAAGGGGAGACTTTCAAGGGGTTGGAAATGAAAAGACGTATAATGTGTTTGCACCAATTTATCAAAATAAATGTCACTATTCTGTAATATAATCATGCAATAATAAACATTCTTAGAAATTATTTGTTTTAAGAATAAAGAATATGTTGCAGGCTTTACTTACATATTTCCTGCCTTAGTTCTCAGAAATTTTTGTACAGAAACTTGGTTTCTTTTACAGGAGAATAGTGTTAAAGAATAGGATTTGGGTATTAGATGTGCTCATTGTAAGTGGGATTTTTTTTTACCCATTTGTTTATATTTTAATTGTTTGTCTCAGCTAGGAAAAAAATCATGTGTCCATAACAACTAATTTTAAATGCATATTTATACATACTTACATAAGCAGCCATCTGTTTTTATATTAAGTGAAACTGGATTGTTTACTGACTGATATCTCTGACCCAGTATCACACAAATCATTCTGGTTACTTTCTCTTACCTATCTGTACAACTCTCACTCTAAAAGTTAGCAACTGAACTCCCATGATAGCCCATCAATTTAATTAATTGTTTGGTTCACATTTTGCAGGGTTTCCATATGTAGTTGGCTGGCTCCAAGGCAAAATGGCATGGCAGAGAGAAGTGGTAGAAAAAAATGTTGTGAAAAATGTTCATGGCAGGGCAATGGGAAGCAGACAAGGATCAAGGGAGGAGGAGGGAGATAGATCCTTCCAGGCCACATCTCCAGTGACCCATCTCCTCCAGCCAGGATTCACCTAGCAGCATTACATTTAGCTATCATCTCTTCGGAGGACCAAGCCACTTATTAGTAGCACACATCTTGATTCAGTCACCTGCCAGAAGCCAAATTCATGAGAACATGTGGCTTTGAAGTGGAACAATTAGATGTAAACCATACCACCCACACATCCAGACTCATCATGAAGATAATGCTAGATAAATCTCAACTGAGGACTCTTCAATGAAATACCTTAATACTTATGAAATTGTTCAAGGTACTAAAAAGCAAATAAGCTGAGGATGTGCCATAGACAAGGGAAGCCTAGTACAATACTTTTCAATAGAAAATGGACAATATGTAAAATCTAAGGAAATCTATGTATATTAACCACTTCAGTTATTTATGTTTCAATACTCTTCCATCAAATGTAACAAATGCATCGTATTAATACATGGTGCTAATAATATGAGAACTTGGAACTCTGTTCTTAGCTATTCAATCTTTTGTAAATCTAAAACTTTCTGAAAGTATGATAAAATATTTTTTAAAATTAATGTCTTTCAGACTATATTACTTATAAATTGAAATGTCTTAATTAAATTGTGGTACAAAACATCAAGAAAATAAAGAAATTATTAACTTTTAAATGATGATATACATGTGAATTGTTGGACTACAAAGACATTTTAACTATTTTCAGTAACAGTTTTGGCAGCTGATATTTGCTACAGTGGAGGATTTCACATTTAATGGACATCAAAATGTGTAATGAATATAAGAATAGAAGAAATAATAAATCTTTACAATATATTAAAGTTTTTCCTTTACATGGTGAAGAAAATGTTTAAGCAAAACTAAGTGTAGATTCAGTAAAAATACAATATAGTGTTTGGTAATTTTTTTTTTTTTGTACCAGGAAATGAACTCAAAACTTCATGCTTGCAAGGTGGGTGCTTATGCCACTGAGCTAAATCCCCAGCAGTTTTTGATTACCTTGGAGTAGAGCTGGTAAAATTGTAATATCATATATGCATCAGTTGTCTATGCTGTGTAACAAATTTTTTTTAAATACTGCAATTTTAAATCACATATGTTTATTACCATAGTTACTATCAGGAGTCTGAGAGGAACTTCCCTGGGTCCTCTGTTCAGTGTTTCCTAGTAAAGTAATCATTTTATAGGCTGGATTTTATTTATTTATGATCACAGCCTCCTCACTCAAGTGCATGTGATGGTTGGAAAAATTCAGTGTCTTTTAACATCAGGACCAAGGTGATTTATTGATTTACTTACTAATCTATATATTTATTTTTTGCTGCCTGCCAGCCACTGTCCCTCTCAGCTCTGCAGACATGTGTATTTCTTGGCTGATGAATGTCTCACAGGTATTCACAGAATACAGGAGCTTATTTCTACAAAGCCAGCAGATAAATCCAGTGTCTACTTCCAAAAGCTCTCATATGACTCATCCAGACTCACTCAGGATCATCCATTATTTATTTGAAATAAAGAACAATGGACTTGAAACTTTCATTTTGGAAAATGCCTTTACTCTTGTCATACATTGTAGCACAATTATGAAAGTGGCATTAAAATTCTCATACTTACAAATTAAAAGATAAGGGTCTTCTACTGTACATATGAGAATTTTATGACTTTCTTTAGAATTCTACCTAGCACATATGTATTTATTTAATACTATGACAGTCAGTAGGCATTTTGCACCTTGTAGACTGTTGCATTTAAATTTTTAATAACATACTTGTGATGTTTTAGGATTCTATACTGAACCATTCAAATTGTTTCCAATATCATGCAATTCTAGAAATTATTGAAATGAATAAATTTGTGGGTTTTTATATAGAAGATGCATCATCAGCATAAAGTTCAAGGAGACAAATATTTGAGATACAAAGCAAACAAGATATTTTGTGAGTTAAGTTCTTCTCCATAATGGTTGAACCTATTGTTACTCATAAAAAAACATATGAGCATACCTGTTTTCCCACAGAACTTCCATTCATTGATTTATAGAATTTGTATATATCATCACTGTGCATTCAAATATACATATATGAATGCACAGTGATGATAGTGATCAAACTCAGTCTCATACATGCAAGGCAAGTAATATGTTACATGCCTAGTAATTCATATAATGACATAATTAGCAAAAAAAATGAAGATAATTTATTCAACATCTTTTTTGACATATAAGAAAAGAATGCACTGATTAAACTTGGGGTATGCTTGCTTAATTTTTAATGTCAAATATTTTCCTAGATTATATTGAAGGAATATAAAGTATGGGATGACTGGACAGAATTTCTGCTAAACATATGAAAACAGTGTAAATCCTTTTACTTGAATATTCCTACCTTTATAATGATGAGTCAAGTTCCACTTTGTTAAGTCCTGATTTCCTAAACAGAGTATGATAACAATCTGTAATTTTCAAAAATAGGTTAACTACAGATCCTACATAAAAATAGTTTCCTTAAAACACTTTTACTTATATTTCTTTAGAAAGCATTTTGATTACAAAGTACTATATACTCTTTGAGGTGGTATTTTAAATAAGATCCACAACATAAAAATAGACAAGAAACATCATTCCCCTTTTTGATGGGAAAAATAGATTGCCTTTCCCCAAGATTGCATGTGCACTCCACATTCTGCCACTCTATTATTTCCAGTAATGTCACATCAAAATTTAGTCTCCTATTTCCCACATAGATTTATAGGTTCAAACAGAGATGACGCATAATTTCTGAGCACAATTAGTGTATCCTGCTATGCAAAAAAAATTGCCTACACATCTGATTTTCTTGGGTGAATGCATCTGCAAACACATTATGACCTGTCTTGCACTATACATTACTATTAGTAAATGAAATATTGATGTTGTTTGGGGATGCTCATTACTACAGTCGACATTTTAGATTTATTCCATGATATGCATATAAGTCAGTTCAGTAAACACACAATCCTGATTTATTTAGCTACTTGGAACCACAATAGTGTTCATAAGAATTCCTTCTTTCCTCCTTAATGCATCATCTAAATATTGCATGCCCCCTGTAAATGCAACCTATATGTCAATGCCAAGTATTACAAATCTTTCTATGCTAGACTTTGACCTTTATATGGTGAAACTCACAACTGTAGTCTGATTTGCATGTTTGATATTTGAAAATGAATTTAGGAGAATTTCTCGTAAAAATTTACCACATTTAATAGAAACAGTTGTAATAATTATTTTGTTTACTGAACAGTGGTATATTTGTCAACAATTAATAAAAAATTTAATCATAAAAGCCCCACATGTTACTGGAAATTCATTATTTTTTATTGTTTCTTATTTAAAAGTAAAGCTCTCTAAAAACACCTTCTTTGTATGCTTCTAATGATAGTGATGCTCCTTCATTAACATGAAGCCTTCATAGTGTAACACATTGTTATAGGTATTTTGATATAGTACATGTGTATGCAAACAATGTCTGATATAACTACCTCTTATTTATGTTTTCTCTGTATAATTCTGTTTCTTTAGCTTTCATTTATGTTTTTTTTTACAATGTTACACACATGGAAAAGTGTGAATGAATTACCATTTTAGGTTTCTAATTTTTTGTTTTCAGAGGCTAGCCTTATACTGATCATATTGCCCAGATTTTACCACTTAAAATTATTAAAATTTAAGAAATTCAAAATATATCATATTAGTAATACATTTTTTCACAAATTTACTAACAGCATGAATAGAATATCTTAAATTTGCCTCAAGCTTTACTTACATAATGCACAAAACTCATAGGTAAAAGGGAAGAAAAATTAAAAGGTTAAATATTATATAAAACATGACATTAGCAGTTGAGTTATTGTTATTGAAGTACTAACATATATTAGGGGATGGAGCACAGCTTATAATATTTATCTTTGTGTTCACTGAACACTCAATATCACAGTTGATGAAACATAACTGAAATTTGCATGGCTATCATAGTAGTATTTAATTAGTTGTTAAGGTTTGTATTCTCATTTCACAATATCCATTGCACATTTTAGGCCTATTTATCCTTTCAGTTCCTCATACTATGAGATAATATGATACTTACACATGTGAGTCTGATTTACTTCACTGATGAGAACGGTCTCAAGTTGCATCCATTTACCTATGAAAGTTTCAACTTTGTCTTTCTTTAAGACTAAATAGTACTCCATTGAATAAGAAAACCACAGCTTTTATATCGCTTCCTTGTTGATAGGCATTTGGGTTGTTTCCAAGATTCAGGTATTATAAATTATATTGCTATAAACATGGGTGCACATATATCACATGGTATGATGTTTTTATTTTTTCTGAGAAGATACTCAGAAGGGGAATTGCTGAGTCAAATGGGGCCTCTAATTCTAGGTTTTCTAGGAATCCCCATATTGATTTCCACAGTGGCTGTACCAGTCTACACTCACACCAAAATTGGAGAAGGGCTTCTTTTTCCTCCCAGCCCACCAGCATTTGTTACTGGTTCTTTTCTTGATGGTAGTCATTCTTTCTGGAGTGAGATTGAATCTCAGTGTTGCTTTAATTTACATCTCTTGAATGACCAGGGATGTTGAACATGTTTTCACACATTTATTTTCCATTTGTATTTCTTTATCTGAAAAATGTGTAATATATCAGGTACCCATATTTGGACTGGGTTTTTGAATTTGGGGACTTTAATTTTTTCAATTATTTATATGTTCTAGCATAAGTTTTTCTGTGGGAAAACTGGCTCAAAATTTTTCTCACTCTGTGGGATATCTTTTCACACTGCTTGTGACTTCTTTTGCTGTGTAAAAGGTATTTAATAAGATGAGGTCCCAGTTGCTGATCCTTTTTACTATTTCCTGTGTAATCTGGGTTTTGTTCATGAAGTCTCTACCTACACTTATGTCTTCAAATTTCTATCTGTTTTCCTTTCTAGCAGCTTTAGTGTTTCTGTTTTAATATTTGGATCATTAAAATATTTTGACTTCAGTGCATGTTGATAGACCTTAGCTTAGTTTTAATCTTTGGCAAGTGGTATCAGGTCCTAACCTAGATCCCCAATCTCCCAAATGAGTGTACAATGAAGGCTTAAATAAATGAGACACATGGTATGATTTTAGGGCTTCAGGAGGGTCAAAACCCTTTAGCTGAGTGATAAGACAAAGACTTCCCTGGGCTGCCCATATTTATTAGGTCAAAACAAAGAGTGAGGAAACTGAGGAAAGTGCAGGCAGTGAGCAGGACCTTGGAAGTCACTTCAAAGACTTCTCCAAGTAATAAGTCATGTCAATTTAGGAGAACCATCTTATCTTCATGATGACATGGTAGGAGCAAGACTGTGGGAGTAATTTCTGCAGCTGCAGTCTCTATCCACTTAATTGATGTTTGAGCCAGGTGTCCACAGCTATGGCCTTGTCTTGAGGTATCTCTGGCCTCACAGGCCACTACAGGCCTCAACCAGGGCCAGTGATTCATAAAGATTCACTTACTATGAATCAGCTCCCCTCACCAGGCAAGGGGCCTAGGCCTAGGACAGACTCACAGATAAACATAGAAACCCAATTAGTTAATTTTGAATCCTGCTCAGAGCTACTTCATAGTGGTCTCCAACAATGTGCAAAGCTGGTTTTTTCAGTCCCATTTATTACAGAGGCTCTCTTTCTTCTAGTAAATATATTTGGTCTTTTTAATAAAGATAAGGTGGATGAGCATGTTTCGAATAGTGTCTGCATCTTTTAAAATCTTCCACTGATTCTCAGGTCTGAATTTTGCCAGTACCATGGTGATTTTATCACAATCAACTTTCTGAGACACATTTCTGAGAGATATTTCAATGAATTTCTATAGTGACTGTGCTATATTAAATTGTTAGAATATTTTGTCTTTCTAAATTCTTAAAATTCACAAACAAGATATACAAGCATTTCCATATTTATATATATATATATATATTCACAAAATATTAATAATGAATATTTAATTTTAAATGTATGACTTTTAAAATTCATAAGAACAAAATAATTCAGGCACAAATAATATATTCATTCATGAAAAAGAGAATTATACATAAAATCTTTAGAAGGAATTTTCTATGTAAGCTTGATCCACTGGAGTTAATATAGTTTACCTAATTATTACTGAGTTATTAGAGCATTTAATTGCTTATCTACTTTTTAATTATATGTCTCTTTTTGTCATCCGAGAACACATATATTTATATCACATATATGCAGAGTTTTTCTTTCTCTTCCTCTTTTAATTTTTATTTTTTAAATATAATGAAAATAAATATCAATAGGAAATATTAAAATCACTTTTCTTACTTCAATGAAAGAATAAAACAAAATATCAACAAAATATTTAGGGAATAGTAATAGCTAATATACTAAGTACCATACCCTTAAAATAATAGCCAAAATGTTATTTAGATTACAAGTCATAGACAAAAAGGTGCTCTTTTACAAAGAAAAAACAAATAATAGCACAAAACATTCTTTTCAATGAAGTAAAATAAATTAGTAGCATAAATTATAGAAGTTAGCATAACATATAAACATACATTTTTGGCTGATTTATTGTGTCTTTGTTCTGTCCCTGCAATTGAACCAATTGGAATCTAACTTTAATGCATACTAAATTTTTATAGTATATTGTTTGAATTAACTAACTGACAATATGACACAAATGTAACACATATATTTGATAATTTGATCTCATATACAGTTCCCGGGCATTATATAGCATATGTATTGTTAATACTAGTTATTTTGTTTTCTAAACATTTAGGATTTGTGCATATTGCTGCATAAAGTAAACATTTAATTGTTTGATGTAAGAGATTGAGTGTAAAGTTTTGTTTGTATTAGAAATGCATCCTATCTGTAAAATAAATCATTATTTCTTCAAACTGGAAAATCGTAATGGCAACATTTTACTATTTTTATTGCTATTTCTCATTCCTTTCTTTGAGTGTAAAGACAAGTTTAAATGCAATTTAAAATGGTATAACATAAAATATATATATATATATATGGTTTATAATAGAAAGTACTACTGAAACATTAGCAATAAATATTCCCTATTTCATAATATTTTTCTGCATCCACTAATTACATTAAATATTTAATTTCAGTATTTTTATGAAAAAATTCAAGATCTTTAAGCATTTTCATATCATTAGATTTATAATATATGGTATAGCACGTGAACTACGCCAGATCATGAGCCACAGGCCCCGCATACTGTGTTTTGGCCAGGAGTGTGTGGGCACAGTACTAAAGGTGAACAAGAGACATTAAAGAAGCCACAAAAGGAAACGAAAGAAAAAGACATGTAAGGCTACCAAAAAGTAGCCTAAGAATGCTTGTATAGAATCTTGCTTTTATGGAAATAGTACTTTCTTGTTTATAAGAACAAGCATTTCTTCCATTTTTATATATGGACTCACAGCATCAAATTGAGGAGTTACTACCACTGCCATCGCGGGAGCTGTTTGGTGAAGACAGTAGTAGATGTTCTATACAATATGAAATACACTCCTGCCCTTTTTAGGTATGGTCACTTACTACCATATAGTGGTTGGTTCTTTTGGTTTGGTTTTGTCTTCAGCATGGAATCCAGGGCTGTGTGTTTCCTAGCTGATGGTCAATCTATCCCTGCTTTTTTCTGGCTCCCTGTTGCATGGAGCCAGTTCCTTTGACTTTCAGTCCATGAATTGCCTTTCAAGTTAAATATGTTTCTTGTATACAGCATATTGATGGATCTTGTTTCTTGATCCACTCTACCTGTGTTTCTTTTTATTGGTAAATTTAAGCCATCTACATTAATTATTATAACTGACATGTACTGGCTCATTTCTGCTGTGCTATTTTCCTGCCATTGGATCCCTACTTTTCTCCTCTGTTCAATTGTGTGCCCTGCCTGGCAGTCCCCCTCTAATGTTATTCCTGGAACTGTGGTCATCTTTATCTTTCTCTAAAATATCCTGGTGCCTGCCCAGCCCCCTTGGCTCACTGGACTGGGCTCCAGAGGTTTCACAGGTTTGAGTGGACTGCGCCTAGTGACCTTCATTCAACAAGGGGAACAAGACCAGTGGAAGGAGGAGCCAAGCTGGCGCTGCGTGCCGCAAGGTGATTTTCAAATAGCCAGCGCAGACCCGGAAGGGTTTGGGACCATCGATCCTGGCAGCTGGGTGCCTGCCCAGCCCCCTTGGGTCATTGGACTAGGCTCCAGAGGTTCCTCGGGGTTGAGTGGACTATGCCCACCGACCTTCATGCAACCAGGGGAGCCAGGCCCACTGAAGGGGGAGCCAAGCCAGTGCTGTGCCACGAGGTGAGTAGCAGCTTGCTAGGGCAAGCCTGGAAGGGTTTGGGACCATGGATCCCAGAGGCTGGGTGCCTATTCAGCCCCCTTGGGTCATTGGACTGGGCTCCAGAGGTTCCGTGGGCTTGAGTGGACTGCACCCAGTGACCTTCATTCAACCAGGGGAGCCAGGCCTGCCGAAGGGGGAGCCAAACCTGCATTGTGCCACAAGGTGTGTAGCAGCTCGCCAGGGCAGGTCTGGAAAAGTTTGGGACCATCAATCCTGGAGACTGGGTGCCTGCCCAGCCCCCTTGGGTCATTGGACGAGGCTCAAGAGGTTCCGTGGGCTTGAGTGGACTGTGCCCAACAACCTTCATTCAACCAGGGAAGCCCAGCCCACAGAAGGGGGAGCGAAGCCAGTGCCACGCCATGAGGGAAAGCTTTGGAAAATTGCGGGAAACATGGAAATACAGGAAAATGACAAAACAAAAGACCAAAATGCAATCTCAAACCTCTAGCCCATCCTAAGAAATAGGAGCCATGTACACAGAAGAAAGTACTACACATATACCTGAAATGTATGAAATGATATCAACTGAAATAAAGAAGCAAGTACAGGAAGCTATGAGGGAACTCAAATCAGAAATATTATCCCAGGTAAAAGAAGAAATGATAAAAGTAGTGAAAGAAATATTGAATGCATCCAACAAAGACACAGCTAAACAATTAGAGGAACAAAGCAAAATGGTAGAATCCCTGCATGAACAGTTAAAGAGATAAACAGAATGCATTAAGAAGATTCAAAGAGATATAACAGGAAATCGAAAACTCTAATGAAAGTTGCAAAAACCACCTCAATGAAAGTGAAGATAGAATCTCAGACCTCGAAGATAAGATTGCACCTAGTGAACAGGAAAGGAATGATCTTCTAACAATAACAAGAAATCAGGAAATAACAATTCAACAGCTGCAAGATGATGCAAAGAGAAACAATATAAGATTAATAGGAATAAAAGAAAAAGAAGGGGAAAACACAAAGGATATCAAGAGGCTATTTACAGAAGTAATAGCTGAAAACTTCCCAAACATGAATATGGAAACTGACATATGGATTAGTGAGGCATATATAACTCCAAATAGCCATTGGAGAATAGAAAGCTAAGATACAACATGTTTAGAAAGATAACATGTCAACAATAAACCAATATAAGACAGTTCTAACCATTAATGGAAATAGCCTCAATTCACCAATTAAAAGAAGCAGACTGGCAGAATGGATCAAGAAACAACATCCAACCATATGCTGTCTACAAGAAACCCATGTAACCCAAAAGGAAACTCATAGACTGAAAGTCAAAGAATGGAAAACAATACTCCATGCAATAGGAACTCAAAAAAAAAAAAAAAACAGGGGTAGCTATTCTGTTTGCAGACTATGTGAACTTAAAGCCAAGAATGGTCCAAAGAGATAAAGAAGGTCACTACATACTAGTTAGGGGAAAACTGCAAGAGGAAGAGATAACAATCTTAAATATATATGCACCAAATTCCAGAGCACCCAACTACACAAAGCAAGTATTAACAGAAATGAAAAATCAAATAGTCAATAACACAACTATAACATCAGACTTTAACACACCATTGACACAAAGCAATAGAACAACTGGACAGAAAATCAGCAAAGAAATAACAGAACTGAATCACACCTGTGACCAAATGGATTTGATAGACGTATACAGTGTTCCATCCAACAACATCAGGATATACGTTCTTCTCTCCATTACATGGGACATTCTCTAAAATAGACCATATACTAAACCACAGAACATATTTAAGTAAATGCAAAAGAATTGAAATTATCCCATGCATGTTATCAGATCATAGTGCCATGAAACTGGAAATTAATGATAAAAGTAACTGCAAAAACCACACAAACACATGGAAATTAAATAATACACTCTTGACCAATCAGTGGGTCATGGAGGAAATTAAAGAAGAAATTAAACAATATCTGCAAGCAAACAAAAATACAAATACAACTTACTGGAACCTGTGGGATGCAGTCCTCAGAGGAAAATGTATTGCACTGAGTTCCCACATTAGGAAAGCAGAACGAACACAAATAAGTAACCTGATATTATACCTCAAACATCTAGAAAAAAAAAACAGCAAGCCAAGCCCAAAGCCAAAAGAAGAGAGGAAATTATAAAGATCAGAGCAGAAATTAATGCAATAGAGACTAAGAAAACAATTGAAAGAATCAATGAATCAAGGAGTTGGCTCTTTAAAAGAATAAATAAAATTGACAAGCCCCTAGCCAACCTAATTTTAAAAAGGAAAGAAAATACTCAAATTCATGCAATACAGAATGAAAAAGGAGAAATCACTACTGACCCTGTGGAAATACAGAAGATCATCAACAACTATTTCAAAAACCTTTACTCTCATAGGTTCAATAACACAGAAGAAATGGACAGATTCCTAGAAACATATGAATCACCAAAGCTGGATCAAGAATATGTAAAACTGCTGAATAACCCAATTTCTATTAATGAAATTGAAAACATAATCAAGTCCCTACCAACAAAGAAGAGCCCAGATCCAGATGGATTCACTGCAGAATTCTACAAGAAATACAAAGAAGACTTAATGTCAATGCTCCTCAAACTCTTCAATGAAATTGAAAGGGAAGCAGTTCTCCCTAAGTCATTCCTGTAAACAAATATCACTCTAGTACCAAAACCTGAGAAAGACCCAACTAAAAAAGAGAACTACAAGCCAATCTCCCTAATGAACATCAATGCAAAAATTATCAATAAAATATTGGCAAAGAGGATGCAGCAAATCATCAAGAAGATGAATCCCACTTGGTCATAGTGTATAATCTTCTTGATGATTTGCTGTATCCTGTTTGCCAATATTTTATTGAGAATTTTTGCATTGATGTTCATTAGGGAGATTGGCTTGTAGTTCTCTTTTTAGTTGGGATTCCTTCCAGGCATGCAGGGATGGTTCAACATTCATAAATCAATAAATGTAATCTACCATATCAATAGAGCCAAAAGCAAGAATCACATGATCAGTACTATAGATGCAGAAAAAGCTTTTGATAAGATCCAACACCCCTTCATGATAAGAACCATACAGAGAATTGGAATATATGGTCTTTACCTCAATATGATAAAGGCCATCTATGACCAACCAGTAGCCAGTGTCATATTAAATGGCCAAAAACTGAAAGCCTTTACCTTAAAATCAGTCACAAGACAAGGATGTCCATTCTCACTGCTCCTATTCAATATAGTACTGGAAATACTAGCCAGAGCAATTAGAAAAGAGAGGGAAATAAAAGGAGTAAAGATAGGAACAGAAGCAGTTAAATTATCATTATTTGCAGATGACATGATACTCTACATAGAAGACCCCCAAACCTCCAATGAAAGTCTCCTAGATATAATACATAAATTCAGCAAATTAGCTGGATACAAAGTCAATACTCAAAAATCAATAGTATTCTTATACACTAAAAACAAAATCACCAAGAGAGAAATAAGAGAAGCCACACCCTTTACACTAGCATCCAAAAAAATGAAATACTTAGGAATTATTCTAATGAAAGATGTAAAAGAGTTGTACAGGGAAAATTATAATACTCTGAAAAAAGAAATCGAAGAGAACCTCAGAAAATGGAAAGCCATCCCTTGTTCATGGATAGGAAGAATAAATATTGTAAAAATAGGTATTCTCCCAAAATTGTTATACACATTTAATGCAATCCCAATGAAAACACCACTAACATACCTCATAGATCTAGAGAAATCACTCCTAAAATTCATCTGGAACCGGAAGAGACCTAGAATAGCAGAGGCAATTCTAAACAGCAAAGCCAAGGCAGGAGGCATGACAATCCCTGACTTGAAGTTATACTACAAAGCTACTGTAATAAACTCAACATGGTATTAGAATAAAAACAGACCTGAAGATCAATGGAATAGATTAGAAGATACAACTACAAACATGTTCAAGCACCTTATCTTTGGTAAAGGGGCCAAGCATGTTCACTGGAAGAATGACAGTCTCTTTAATAAATGGTGCTGGAAAAATTGGCTATCCATATGCCAAAAACTAAAATTAGATTCGTGCCTATCACCATGTACTAAACTAAAATCCAAATGGATCAAAGATCTAAATATTAAAACAGAAATACTAAATCTGTTGCAAGACAAAGTAGGTAAAAATCTTGAAGATATAGGAGTAGGTAGAGAATTCATGAGCAAGAACCAAACTGCACGGGAAATAATTCCCAGAATCAATAACTGGGATCATATCTTATTAAAAAATTTCTGCATGTCCAAAGAAATCTCCAGCAGAGTGAAAAGAAAAGCTACAAACTGGGAAAAAATCTTAGTGAACTGTCCCTCAGACAAAAGACTTCTGTCTAGAACTTATAAAGAATTTTAAAAAAATCAGACCCCCAAAATTCAAAGACCCAATCCAAAAATGGCATCCGAGATGAACACACGGTTCTCAGATCAAGAAATATGAATGTCAAATATGTACATGAAAAAATGTTCATCATCATTGGTCATTAGAGAAATGCAAATTAAAACCACACTGAGATACAATCTCACTCCAGAAAGAATGGCCAGGATCAACAAAACTACCAACAACAAATGCTGGAGAGGCTATGGGGAAAAAAGAACTCTTCTGCACTGTTGGTGGGAGTGTAGACTGGTGCAACCACTATGGAGATCAATCTGGAGATTCCTCAAAAAGCTGGGTTTGGAGGTCACATTTGACCCAGCTATTCCACCCTTAGGCATGTTCCCAGAAGATCTGAAAACATCTTACCATAGTGATATATGCGCACCCATGTTTATAGCAGCACAATTTGTAACAGCTAGATCTTGGAAAAAACCTAAGTTCCCATCAACTAAGGAATGGATAAAAAATTATGGTACTTTTATACAATGGAGTACTACTCAGCTATAAATAATGTTCTCATTGAGATATTTATAAATAAATGGATGCATCTTGAATCTATACTCATAAGTGAAATAAATCAAGCTCACATGTATAAATACTGTATAGTCTTTCTAGTGTAAGAAATTGTAAGAGTACAGAAGATTTTATGGAAATCATGGTTCACCATGATACTGCTTTGATGTCTTATGTCTTCATTCATTGGTCTGAATGGTTTTATTCTGTTTTGTTTGATCTTAATATATTGATCATATGAATAGTTACTTTGAAGACAAGACAGTATGGTAGCCAGTGTTGATTTGATATCATCTTGCTCTGAAGTCCTGCTATGCTTTTGTTTTTCTATTGCCATTGGTTTTATCACATTGTGTCTTATTGGATTTTGATATGTGTGGTGGTAAAGGCAAAATTTTTGTGGAAGATGAGACGGTGTGGCGGCCAATGTTCTTCTTTGGTTATTTGGTTCAGAATGTCTTGGAATGCTTCCATTCTTTTCAGTTGTTTATTCTATTTTGTTGTGTTTGACGTTGTGTGTGAAGCTGGGCTCGACTGTTTCAGGGAAAGAGACCTTATGCTAGCTGCTGTTGGTGTCCAGTTGTCTTGTTGTGAAGTGCTGTGTTGCTTGCATTGTTCTGTTCTGATCTGCTTGGATCTGTCCTCTTTTGTTTTATTCTCTTTAAAATAAAAAATTTTTAAAAAAATAAAAAATAAATTTATATTATGTGCATTTATAATAAAATAACACTGGAGTTTAAGATTAGCCTTTCTATAATAAATATTCAAACACACTGACCTCGAATTAAAAAGTATTTGAGGTGCTAAATCTTTTGGCATATATTGAAGCAATGATTTGACAGCCTTCATATCAATTAGGATTTTTCTTGATTCAAAGAAGAATATTTAAGTTATTACCATTTCTGACTAAGATTTTGGAAATTTATAGAAGTTTTTGTGAATCAAGTCAAAATGATGGAATTTGTTCTTTTCTCAGAAAAAAATAAAGCAAGAAATATTGCAAAAAAATCTCTTGTCTTAAATTCTTTTTGTGGTAGAGTAATAAAAACTATAAAATATAATTACTCAATTGGGATATTAAAAAGCTAACATTAATCCAGCTCTTATATTGATTCTTCATGTTACAGTTAATCATGTTTTTACAATAATGTGAAATTTTTCCTTGATAAATTCAAGCAGATTCAACTAAAGAGTCAATAATGACATGAAAATATGTTATTAAAATATGTTAAGTCGATTCTTTACTAGAATCATATTTTACTTTAAAAAAGTAATAGTCTCAACACAGATGCATGTATCATTCTGTGTTGAATAACGTTCATGGTTATAACAATCTTCTTACATAAAAGTGAGTATTCATTTCCAATATATACAGTTTATTTTGCATCTGCCATACTTCAATGGACACCATTAAAATCTTTTAGTTAATATTTTGTGGGTGAACAGTATTCTTACCAATGGCAATACATTCCAACACCCTAAAGAAATTCTTGAATCCTTCAATAATGTCTGTGTAACTTTCTTTGTCCTTTATATACATACATATATACATAAATTGATAAATTTTCAGCTTTTCACTTAGAAAAACTTGCATTAGTACTACTATACTTTGAGATAAGTATTGAGTATAGTAAATGTTACTTGTACTTACACATTGACAAAAAACCTATGCGGCGCCCTTTTCCATCCATGCCCCGTCCTAGTCCATCCACGCCTTGTGACAAGGTCCATGGGTGGAGGAGAGCGCTTCAAGGAATTGCTTCTCCAGGAAAAGGACACTGTATGTGGGAATTGGGCGCAAGGATCTTGTAATGTTTTGTACTGATAATTGTAATTTGTGTAATTCACATATATATATTTTCATGTAATACTCAATATGAAATCAAAAATAGAAACTCCAGAGGACTTACTAGAAACCCTCTAGATAACTTTGTGAAAACTAATTGTGAAATTTTACCTTCTGTGAGTAGTATGAGAGAGTTTATACAAAAGCTTTAAATGAAAGAGCTCATGGGGGAGGATTTACAAAATTCCTGTGAGACAACTGCCCTGAGACACTGGACAGGCAGCCAGAGATGGGCAACTAGGACACATATGTTATGCCA
>PVLA01016340.1:0-21079 GCA_004027455.1 Hydrochoerus hydrochaeris
AAAAAAAAAAAAAAAAAAAAAAAAAAACCTCAGAAGAAATATTCTATTCCTTTCAAAGACACAACTAAGGTGTTAACTGACAATAAGATCAAAGTGGCCATTTAAAGCATTAGGTTATGGGTTGAGGATTTAGCTCAGTGGCATAAGCACCTGCCTGGCAAGTGCGAGGTCATGAGTTCAATCCCTGGTACCGCAAAAAAAAAGCATTAGGTTATTAAGGTGCATGAGGTGCAAATGCCAGTGGTCATTCAGTACCTGAAGATTACACAGGCCGCTCTGTCAACAAGCGAATTCAACTAAACAGGGCACGAGTAAGGTTGAGAGTAAGCATGTCTGCACAGCTAACAGAAATGTTACTTGGCTATTTCTACATGCAGGGATAAAACAAAATTCAAAAACTTTCCTTCAGCTGTTTTAGTTAGGTGGGCATTGATCCAAAGAATTCGCTTATGTGGTGACCAAAACTGATGGTTTGGATGGCTGAAATGATCACAAAGACAGATTTGGGGACATTACATGCATCTTTTACTGAGGCACATGTTCAAGGACACATTATAACCACAGAATAACTGAGACAGAATCTATGGACCAAAAAAAAAAAAAAACTGGTAAGGGGTGCTAACAAAAGTCGCTTATCAAATGGTCTTCATCTGATCAGTATCATGAAAAATTTTAGATTGCCCTAATACTTCTGCTTGCCCAGTACATCTAAGAATGTCACCTCAGAACACCTCTGCAACTTTACTTTTTTTCAGTTCTGGGGACTGAGCCCAAGATTCCTCTACCCATGAGCTACAGCTATAGTCCTTTTCATTTTCTATTTTATGATGGGGTCTCACTAAATTTCCCAGGTTGGCCTCAAATTAGCGATCAGCCTATCTCAGCCTCCTGAGTAGCTGGGATTACAAGAGTCCGCTGCCACACCCAGTTAACTCTGCCACTTTGTAAGTTTGTTTTAATGCTACTAATAATAATGATCAATAAAGACAAAGACAATATTGTAGGAAAAAAAAAGGAAAGACTATCTCCAATTAACCTGGGAACATGACATGACTTTTGGCATCTCAATTTGTAAAAAGTCTACCATGATGTTTTCATGATTAAATAATCTATTGACCAACATGCTCATCAATCTCTTAAATTTAACCAGCACATTAATTTCTTTTTTACTACAACTCACATTGCTTAAGAACCCCATAGCTTGGCATTTTTTCTTTCAGTGGCCAAAGCTTCCAATGGGACAAGCCACTATACTTTTGTTCTGAGAAGTGGATTTGTGGGCAGATGACAAGGTGCTAATGAGGAGCTAATGTCCCTGCAGCTGGCAAACTGCCAACCTCTGGACTGGAAGATTAGCGCATTTGTCTGCATTAGCCCAGTACAAAGAAGGGAGGGGCTGGGGACACCAACTCCAGGTTGAGTAACTTGACTCACAGTGGATTTTGTGTTCCATTCCTGTGGAAAGGTACTATTTCGGGGCAATTTTCCTAGGTAACATAGCTAGTTCTCCTGTGGGTACACTTGACTTGGTTCTTTCTGTGGAATAACTTAGTTAAAACAGGAAAGTTCAGACCTTGGCCCACCTCATCACCAACTCTGGATATAATCATATTAATGAGAAACCAGGTGAAATTTCTTGTCCACGTTACACTCATTCGTCATGAATGTAAAGTCAGTTTATACAAGTGTCTAGCTGAATCACTTCTTGAATTCCAAATTCATTTTTAAAGAGAAGATCACTTTGTTTTCTAATTTTGCCA
This sequence comes from Hydrochoerus hydrochaeris, assembly GCA_004027455.1. Taxonomy (NCBI): domain Eukaryota; kingdom Metazoa; phylum Chordata; class Mammalia; order Rodentia; family Hydrochaeridae; genus Hydrochoerus; species Hydrochoerus hydrochaeris. The sequence continues at coordinate 1,761 of PVLA01016340.1, forward strand.
TAAAAAATTCACATCATGAGCTTCTAAACCAGGCAGCTGAATGGGGGAGGAAAAAAAAAAACTCCACAGAGACCTGAAATTTCAATAAACTCACACTGCCTGAGCAGAATATAGCTGAGACTCCTCCACCTGAGCCACTTTCACCCAGGTCTCCCTGACATTCATTTCAATAACAATTATCCTACTACCTTTCAAAATCTCATACATGTGTTTATTAATGTAGATTTTTACTTACAGACAAAAAACAAGCAAGGGTACTTTGATGGAAATAGGGGTTTGGAGGGTTTAAAATAAATATGCAGTTTTTTCCTTGGAAATATTTTTAAAAGCTTAATTCATGAAAATAAATATTACTAACAGGTAAATAATAATCCTAAACTGAACATATAGACAGTTACTTCATATTATTTCAGGTATTTCATCTCTTATACAGACATAAGACATGTGTTTATAATATGTATTTTAATTATATAATCTATATAAACTCATTTCACTCATGGGGCAATTTGATTTGATAACTGAAGATCACAAGACACAGACATACACGCATACATGTGTGTGTGCATGCACACACACACACACACACACACGCACGAGTCCATGACTAGCTGTGTAACCTGTACCATGAGGACTATTGCAGCAGTCTTCTAACTGTAATTCTGAAATCCACCCTTGCCCTGTTACTCTCCAGACAGCAGCCAGTTGGATCTCCCAGAAACAGACTGGAAATCATATTGTATCCTGACCTTGCAAGATCTGTCTTTGGCTCTCTTCCCTTCATCATCTTGTATCCAAATTCCACCCTACTTACCATGTTTCAGTTCCATTCTGGGTTCTTCAAAATAGAACCCAAGGTTTCCATCTCAGGACTTTCAGGAGTGCTGCTCAGTGCCCTTGCAATGCCCTTCCCAAAGGCAGCCTAGCTGGCTCTTTTCACTCTTTAGATCTGACCTTAACTGCCCCTCAAAGCATGCCCTCTCCCTGCTCTGTCAAATATGTATTTCTCTTTCCTGTTCTCTTGTTCATTACAACACTGAACTACAACACTGACTCTATTCAGAGAGATTTTATTTGGTTCTGCTTTTTGGGGGTCTGTTTTTTTCTTCACTAGATAAACATAAGTCTTCCTCCCTGATGTATCCCCCAGGGCCTAGCTAGTAGCTATACTCTTGATACTCAGAAACTATTCATTCTATGAGTGAATGCATATAACATATCAAGGAAAGCCTAAAGTATTTCAGATTGCAAATTTTAATCTATGTCATTCATAGAGACATTTGACATTCTTTAATTTGTTAAAGAATATTTGAGTTTTGGACAAAAGAAAAATACTAAGTAGAATTACCTATATGTTGTCTATTACACTGTATTTCTATATTGGCACCAGGTATCCTGTGAAAATTCTATCACAGCTCCTGAGAGAATGCTAAAACTGTTAATATTAACTGTTAATATAAATATTTTCAAAACTTTTACATTGGGCCGGGGATTTAGCTCAGTGGCATAAACACCTGCCTGGCAAGCGCAAGGTCATGAGTTCGATACCCAGTACCAAAAAAAAAAAAAAAAAAAAAAAACCTTTACATTAACTCATTTAACTCCCAATCTATAGAGGAGGATTTGGAAGCACCGAAGGGATGTAAAACCTACCTAAGGGCATACAGCCAAGCACTGGAGACCTGAGTTTGAATTGAGATGCTACACCTGCAGAGATCATAATAATAACCACCATAATATGCATCACCCATGTTTTAGCACTCACAAGGCCACTTAAGAGAAATTGCCTGATGTCGCAATTTCTTGTTCTATATGCATACCAGAACAAATGAAGGGAAAACAAAAAAGGAGACTTACAGAATCATGACATAGTTCAAGTTTAGGGTGGTCGATCATCTATCCTCTTTCAAATGGATCTGAATTGCAAACGCCTCACCCTGTCACCACAGTCCATTAAAGCATTGCTGTGTTCAAATCCTGAGAACACAGCTCTAACACCTTATGATCTCTGCTCTCCTCTGGCCCCGGTTAGGCTTGAGCACTCAGAGCTCTCCTTCTCTTATTTCTCAATGTTTCTCATTCACAAAATAACAATTGTTATTGTTGACATCACAATTATTGACCACATCTAATGAAATTCAAAAGAGAATACAAGATCAAGGAAATAACATGAGACCAACTGCTCATGTGGCTACATGGAAACCTCAGTGGGTGTGGGGGGTTGAGTGTGTGTGTGTCTTTCACAAGATGGTTGAAGGGCTGGGGGTTTAGTTCAGTGGCACAAGCGCCTGCCCAGCAAATGGGAGGTCATGAGTTCAACCCCCAGTACCAAAAAAAAAAAAAAAAAAAATTAAAACAGAAGATGGTTGATATAAGTCAAGAAAATAGCCTTACGAAGCAACAGACAACTAACCAAAGAAACTTTCAACAGACAGGTAAAGAGGTAAAGGTCAAAGAGTGCTATGATAAACCAACAGTCACTTCTTGAAGATGAGGGGTAGGTGTGATCCCACATGCAGACTGTAAAGTATTAACCATATTATCAGCCGACAGCCAAAGAACGTGAATTGAGTCAGCAGGAATTTTTGTGAAGGCACAGATAGAATGGTTCTGTAATAATGCTGAAAACTAGAAGAATAAAAGGATCAGGGAAAGTAGCAAGACCTCAGGAAAACAATTTTTTCCTCCTAGTTCCTGGTCCTACTAGTTGTGATTTCATCGGATGAACAATGAATGTAGGCTCAAAAAATAAATATCTGAGTGAGAGCAGGTAATACCTGAGTTAGCTAATACCACTGGTGCCTAATTTCTATATATTATTTAAATTTGTAACAGTATGAATCTACTCAATAATATGAAAGCTGATCCTTTTACCAGAAGTGAACAAACTTTTTCTTTTAAAGAGTCAAATAGTAAATATTTTTGGGCTATCATTGTGGTACAAAAGCAGCTCTAGACCTGGGGTTTAGCTCAGTTGGCTAAGGGCCCAACCTGGTAGACATGAGGTCGTGAGTTCCAACCCAGGTGCAGCAAAAAAAAAAAAAAGAAGAAGAAGAAAAGAAAAGAAAAGAAAAGCAGCTCTAAAGCAATAAAGCAGAGGGAGAGGGTGTAGAAATGAGTGGGTGTGGCTGTTTTTCAATAAAACTTTATTTTTTAACGCTGAAAGTTCAATGTCATCATTTTATTTTTTTAATATCATCATTTTTATGTGTGATGAAATATTATATATCTTTTGATTTTGTCATGACTATTTAAAACTAAAAAAAAATTCATTTCTAGGCTACACAAAAACAAAAGACATGATTTGCGCCAGAGACCAGTGTGCCAGCAATCACCTTTTACAATCACAAGGAGGGGGAAAGTCAAAATAAAACAAACTCTAAGATGTGCTTGTCAAAGGAAATCAATCTCTTGGAATGCCCGCTTCTTAAACTTATAAACTCTACCTCCTATATGTATACCTCATCTTCAAACGTTTCACTCAGGTATAGGAAACATGCGGGAAAATGTACACCTCAGTGAATTCTCACAAAGCCAACACAGAGATGTAACAGGTACCCAGATCAAAAGAAGGAAGAGGATCCAGGACCTCCCTTCCTGCTCCTCCTTTTCAGTCACCAACATCCTGACTTCTATGCACAAAGATTGCTGAGTTTTGGTATGTTAATTTACTTTAAAACACATAGGATAAATTATGGTTATACAACAAAAAAGAAAATTAGCTGCTGTCACTCAAATTTGAAACCACGTGATCATAGACCCTAGAAATGGGAGACGTTTTAGAGAACATTCATATTTACATCCTCATGCCAGATTCCTAGAGTAAATAGATATTATGCTTACACTGCCACTGTATACCCCAATATTAGCTATGTATCAGCCATGTGCATCTAGTCCAACTCTATACATTGATAGCATTTGCATCAATGATACTAACAATGAGCAAAATAAATTTCTAGTTACATTATCGCCAAAGCTGCCTCTCTTGTTTTCATTACCTATTTGACAAAACTCTGAAATACTCTTTTTACACTGAACATCTAAGACTGGCCAATAATTTTCATTGCTTGCATTGCTAATAAAGATGAAGATCTTTACATCGATTTCCAAATGATTCGCCTTAATGGCAAAATACAAACAGTAATATTTAGTGATTTTTATTAACTCTTTTATTTTGCTACACATACTAAGATTTGTGCAACTTTTAGCTGTATTATCAACTAAATATAAAATAACAATTTGCTAGTTTTATTTAAATTACAACAACAACAAAAAAAAACTTTAAAAGAAAAAGAAGTGTACCAAAATTAAACATTTAAACAATCTGGTAACAGCACAGGGATCTTTTAAAAATGTGCTACATTTCCAAACTCAAATATAAATACGAGAGCAAAGTTATATAAAAGGCAATGTGGCATCTGTGGGACTGTTTTCTAACACTAGTTCATACAGCCTCCTATGCAACACCTTTTCTCTCCACTCGCCTCACACACCCCAGGAATGTTTTCACCCGGAAAACATTAACAGGATCTTTGTGCTTATTTTATCAAGCAAATTAAAATGTATTATTATTTAAGTATAAACAGCAATGTGTATTTTGTCTCAAAATAGCTCATTCGTATTTCTTAGTATAAAAATAGACTAATCCTGAATATTTACCTGGGATTGGATAATCCTGTACAGCAGTCTACTATGTTGTTAGCCTTGTATGTGACTGCGGCCTGGCCAAATTACCTTAAACGTCAGCAAAATGTAAAATTTCCTCATTCAAAATGTAAAACTGTGAATTTTCTTTTCAGCTCTAAATCTCTCTAAGAACATGAAACTACATATTGTCCAAGCCAAAGAATTCTCTTTTCTGGAAATGCCTGAATATAGGAACAATTAAAACTTTCATAACAATTTCCCTGAAATGTTGTGAATTTATCTAATAGTTCAGAAGCTGAATATTAAAACATTTCAACACTAAGAAGTAGATCTTCTAAATAGATTTAAAAAAACACTCTCAAAACAAGCAGTTAAAGTTTCTAATTACTGGCAAAGAAACTTTTTCAACTAGCCATCTTTAAAACATGAAATTTCTGTAGCTGGTCAATACTTTACAGTGTAAAATTCAGTCCAGTTGATAACACAATAACAGACTATCACTTTCAATGGGATTGAGTCCCCAAGGGTGGTTATGACCAGGTCCTGTTGAAAGTAATGGAAAACACAACCACATGCCCTTACTTTCAAGAAGCCAGAGCCCACACTACTGTAATAACACAGAAATCTAAATCTACACTGACTCATCAGCATGAAGAATGAAAATGTGAAAGGATTTCAAAGCTACAAATGTGCCCCTTGAGACCAAGTCAAAGAAACAAAACAAAACAAAACAAAACGTCTGGTTTCCTCTATCAAAGGTGAAATGTGCTTAGTAGAAGCAGAAAAGTCCGGACCCAGGCTAAGGCGGCATGACCCTGGGCACGGGCGCTTATCCTTCTCCACTTCCTTTCAAGCAATGGTGGACAGGTTGTTAATCGTTACAAATAATCAAATGTCTGTCTCTGTGTCTTTTTCAGTCCCATTTTTACGGTTTATTGATAATCTAGAGAAAACATTTTTACCTTAAGATGATAGTTGGTCAAACCGATTACAAATAAACTTTCCCCTTCTGCCTTAGCACATATATACTGATTTTCCTAACAGGCGGAAAAATTCAATCTTGAATTCTTTCCACATTGATATGGATAGAATCCTAAGAAAGCTTGTGTTGCAGACATGACAGAGTTTGCCAAATGTTCCTCACTTCCTTTTATTGGAAACTTCCTTTGAGCAAGATGTTTGACATCTCAACTGTAGAAAATACAGCAATAAGAGATTGGAGCTACTGACCCAGTCCAAAAATGGGCAGCTGGGATGAATACACACTTATCAGATGAAAAAAATACAAATGGCAAATAAATATATGAAAAAATGTTCAATATCATTGGTCATTCAACAATGCAAATTAAAACAATACTGAGATTCCATCTCACTACAGAAAAAATAGCTATCATCAAGAAATCAACCAATAACACATGCTAGCAGGGCTGTGGGGAAAAGGGAACCCCTCTCCACTGTGGTACTAATGTGGACTGGTATCACCATTGTAGAAATCAGTTTGGAGATTTCTCAGAAAACTAGGATTAGAGGTTTCATTCGATCCAGCTACTTTTGTTCAGGGTATTTCACAGAAGAATTGGAAACATCACACCACAGTGATATATGAGCACCCATGGTTTTTTTTTAATGCAATCTTTTTTTTTTTTTTTTTTTTTGTGGTACTGGGGATCAAACTCATGACCTTGCACTTACCAAGCAAGTGCTTGAACCGCTGAGCTAAATCCTCGGCCCCGCACCCATGTTTATAGCAGCATAATTTGTAACAGCTAAACCTTGGCAACAAACCAAATGTCCATTATCCATGGAATGAATAAAAAGATGTGTTTTTTTTAATAATGGGCTACTACTCAGCTATAAAGAAGGATTGCATCAAGGCTTTCATAGATAAATGGATGCAATCTGAGACCATACTCATAAGTGAAATAAATCAGACTGGCCTGGGTAAGCATCAAATTGTCTCCCAAGTAAAGTAAATGAAATAATAACTAAGATCCAAATAACAATGTGTATTCATACAAGAGATATAGTGAAAGAGAATGAAACTGCTCAGAAAGAAAGGACTGGAATGGAGGAAAGGAGAAAAGAAGGAAGGGAAAGGAAAACAGACATAGATATAGACATATAGATGTTTATATATATATGATAATTATATTACTAATTTATTTTAGTTCATTGAAAAGAATGGTACATGCCTATATTGTCTGATCAATTTTTATAGCTACATTTTATAATCTAAGCAACTACTTTGAAGATAACAATACTCAAAATATTTACTATTACTAATTTCCCATTATCTATTATGAAATTTTCTGTCACTGTTCTTACTGTTTTCTCTCTTTAAAACAAAATTAAATAAAATAAAAATTTTCCTCTGGAAAAGGCAAGTTAATCTCAACTACATTTGGTTTTTTTGTGTGCTTTTGGTTTATCTTAACTTTTTCTCTTTAGTAATCTCAATTATAAACTGAAACTAAATAATAATAATAATTAGGGTTATAACTTGAGTCCTTTTGAAAATCCTTAAAATTCCAAATACCACTATAGTATATAATTTCCTTCATGAAATGTAATAATATAAGAGAAAAATTAAAGCAACTTCCTCAAACCCTAACAATCCAATAAATACCAACGTTAGGACACTTAAATAAATTCTATGATTTGTAATTTTCTTTTATCGAAAATTTCCCTTTTATCTGAAGAATAGCTTTTGAGTCTTAGAGACAGTTTCATGAGTCTTCCCTTGAACAACACTCTTCCTTCTTTTTGGTTATTTTTCAGTTACACACTTCAGCCAGAGAGCTATGCAATACTGCTGTCTTAATTTTCTAAGTAAGAGTCATCCTTTTCTAAGAATTCATTTCTACCACTAGCACTCAATTTTTCTCTAGAGAATGTTCTTTTTCACAGTCAAAAAAATTGACAGGTTGATTTAAGTTACAAAATTTCCTGGTGATGGGAACAAAGTCACGGGAAGGTGGATGCTAGCAGATTAGTCTGCTATATTCATGCTCTGAGCACCTTCCACCACAGACCAGCCTCAGGGAAGAGTTCAGTCTGCTCTTCGGTGCAATCCAAAGTCCTGAGTGCAGGTGACCGTTAGGGATACTCAGGAGGAGTCCTAACTGTCTTATAACCATTTACAAATGTGAAGGCTCTCCTTTCTAGAGCTACCTGTCTGATTCTGAAAGAATCAAACAAGACAGTCTACAAGTGAATACTGGAAACAATGCTCAGGACGTGAAACTATCAAGCGCTTTCCCTTAGTTCGTCCTCTGAGATCACTATGATTAATTTGGCTTCAGAAGACAAAACAAAGAAAACCTCTAGACTGCTCACCACGCTAATTGTAGAGTCGACATCCCAGGACTCCAGTTAGTGCTTAACAATTAGCGACAGCTCCAGAGGAAGGAAAAGCAAAATTTTTTCCTTGGGTACCACCTGTGTTCTCTTCCACAGACTCATTTCTGCCTATCTGGAAATCTGTCTTTGCTTTTCCTAGATGGTTCCTTCAATTCATTTCCCAAAACTGGAAGTAAACATTGTTTCTTGGAGCAACAAGTCTTGGCACACTTGCTTCCACCCGTTTTTCTTCCTTGCGTTCTTGCATGGCTCAGCCACATATATCACCACAAGTTCCACCGGTTACTTCTCCATGTCCCACCTCCACTCTGCTGGCTCCTCGGGAATTCCAGGAGCACCTCAAGTTTCCCAGAGCATGCCCTGCAGTGTCCACATGCTGATCAAATCCTGGCTCTTTGGCACACAGTTCAAAAACCTAAAAAATGTCAGTTCTTAAAAGAGGTCAGCCTTACAAGGAGAAGTTAAAAAGGAAATAATTTTTATCTGAAAACTAATTTCGAGTACACAAAAAGATGAAAGTAGAAAAGTATCCAGTATTCCATTTCGGGTGGGAATGCTTCATTGCTTTTCACAGCCAACCAGTGTCTTAAAAAACACAGAGTAAGCCATGCCTTAACCTCTAAAAGACACACAAGGCTGTCAAAAAAAGCATCTGCATACGTCTAGCTCTCTAAATTGAAAATATAAGTTCAGATTTCAAGTCTATTTTAAAAAATGTTTCCTAAAATATGTGTTCATAGTTATAATACATGCTCATTGATTTATAGTATTATTTTGCAATGTATAGAATTTTCTAAAATAATTTTAGTTCTTTAAAGTAATGTATCAGAAAAGTAGGAATTCCACAAAGAAAATATGAAAGTTAAAATGTCATTTATACCATAAAAAAATGCTTAGAAATAAAAAAGAAGGCCTTGAATGATTGTAACAAAATCTTATTCTGAACAGAGACCATTCACTTACTAGTCTAGAAAAAGACAAAAACTTTTTTTTCATTTTTTTGCTGGGGAGGAATCAAACTTGGCCTCCCTGTTGGGCTAATGTTCTACCCCTGAGCTACACACCTAGCCCTTCTATTCCACCTAACTACACTCAATCTTTTTTCCTGCTTCCAAAAATAATTCCCTTTGGGTCACATTATTTGCCTGCAGTATTTTGGATATACTCTCAATCTATCTTTAATATTTATGTGTTTCAAAAAAGCCCAAAGAATACAGCTGAACAATGGGAAATAATTTAAACTGTGTGTGCAAATCGCCATGAAGAAATGAAGAGGAAACTGTGTCAAAACAGAATGTTTACATTATAATAAAAAAAAAAGACAAGAATGATTTTCAGTGCATACAGACCTCACTGAAAATATTTTAATCCCACATGGCTGAATTTGGAGGATGTCACCACGCCTGTGAAAACCCTTATAGCACAGACACTCTCCCTACCAGCACTTAATAATACGTAAACACGATTTTTGAGGAGCATCGCGGCTGGTTCTAAACTTGGAAGCCCTAGGTAGGTGACGATATTATTAACTAAGGGTGGGCAGTTTAAACAGGCTTTGGGCGGCCTTAGCCTTCCTAGGTGAGCCTTCTCCCTGCCTCCTTTTTCACTAGCTGTGCTGGTCTACAGCAGCCTCAATCTTTTCTAGTCCATAGGAACCATTATATTTGTAAGAATTACCAACAAAGACAAGTTTCCATTGCCTAGTGTTCTGAGCCACATAAACAGAAGGAAACAATAAATGCCAACAGCTGAAAGTTTCTGTCCCCTTCCTCCTGTCACACTCTCCCTCTCCTTCCCCTCCTCCACTCCCGCCCGCCCCAGGACAGCTGCTGGGCTCACGCTAGCATCCATTTGCCTCAGCCTCATAAGCCCTGAAACGGAGAGTGTGTGCCACCATGCCTGGCTTAGCTGGCTTTTTAAAAACTGTTTTGTCTTATTAATACTGGTTATAAACCAGCAAGCCTTTGCAGCATATAGCTTTTCCTTTTTCCTTCTCCCTACACTCACCCCTATTAACAACTGAACTCAGGGGTACCCTACCACTGAGCTAGAGCCCTTCTCTTTTTTCTTTTCTTTCTTTCTTTTTCTTTCTTTCTTTCTTTCTTTCTCTCTTTCTTTCTCTCTTTCTTTCTTTCCTTTTTTGAGAAGGGCTTTTTCTAAATTACTCAGGCAACATTTGACCTTGAAATCCTCCTGCTTCAGCTTCCTCAGTATCTGGGATTAAAGATATTTACAGGAGCATTTTCCAGTAAGTATTGTTTTATTGTGTTTTTTTCTTAGAAGGACACACATTTAAGATCTGTGAATTTGAGAAAGAAAAGCAAAACAAAAGCAAGAAAGAGAATAAAAGGAAGATTAAAAATTGATTATAATGACATTTTAATTCCATTCTTCTTAAGTGCAAGTAAATGAAAAAGAAGAAAAATTGACAGTGAAATGTTATTTTAGTAGCTTATTACATAGCGTTGGTAACTCTGTCTCCAACAGCAATGGTAATTTTACAGTAAAAAGTTAATATTGGATAGAGACATGTCAAAGGGTTTTATTCAATAATAGGAAGCTGGTTTAAATATGGAAAACTGAAAAACTATACTTGCAGAAGATCTATCTGATTTTTTAGTAAATTGAAAGTTAAAAGTAGCTACTTAGTAATACGTGATTTTTTCAAGGTAAAGTAGGGAAAAATTATTTAAATTTACTTATTTTTCCTAATGAAAAGTCTGTTTTATGTAACAGTATGTTTTTATTTTATTTCACATTCCATTGCTTCCAATAGGCACCAGGATTTCCTCTAAAAGTTTGAGCAACATTTCTGTGTTTTATTCTTGGGTGGGAGGGCTGGGGGTTGAACCCTCAGCTTTCATACTGCATGATATTCCCAGATCTCTTGTTTATTTTTTGTTTTGTGATTGGGTCTTGCTGGAGTTGCTAAATTGCCTAAGCTAGATTAGAATTTACAATCATCCTGCCTCAGTCTCCCTGAGTTTTGGGATTACAGGTATATCCCACCACTTTCTGCTACTATATTGTATTCTAATGTGATAATGTATTCTGTCCATATGAAGCCCTACTTTCTTTTAGAGGTTTCTGAGACCAAAAAGCTTTTGGAAATCATATAGCAGTTTGTCACATGACATACACGCTTGTCAGTGGTGTCATCAGTGTCACTGTTAGATTTGTTAGTCATCTTGTATGCACAGTAAGTTGAGAAGATCCACACCAATGAAATGTAGCAACTATATCCTTTGAGAAATGACTATAATTCTTGTTTTGTGAATTTAATTTCATATATTACACAAACAAGTTTAACATCCTCCAAAAGAAAATAGGGTGTTAAGGGAACGAGACAATTTTTCACATGACAAACATAAAATGTCTAACTCTTAAATGAGCCTGCATCTTGTTCTCAGTTTCTACAAATTTCCTTTCCCTTGAAAAGTCAGGATTTTTCCATTGTGTACCTCTGAAAACTGAAATAATCATAAGTGGTTTTTTTATGGTTTGCATATTTTAAGACAACAACAGTGAATAAATCATTTATACATTAAGAATGATTCCAAGCATGTAAAGTAGAATGTAGAATAATCTTATATATACAACATCACCCAGAATGCTTTTCAGCACAGCAGCTAATTACCAGCAGAAAGGTCATGCAAAAAAAAAAAAAATAATGTGATTAGAAGAAGTTGAAGAAGAAATAGCCACATATTTGGACATAGACCAAATCCCCTTTTTGCCACTGTAACTGAAAACCATTACTTCAATATTTAATGAAACGCTTTTGTTGCAGCACCTGGTCACATTGTCAGCACTGCCTAACCACTGCCTCCCCCGTGGGTCATTACTGCAGCCATCTGAAAGGGGACAAACTGTTCATGGAGGACAATAATGCCAGTCTTTAAGAATCTACAGCTACAAAACAGCAGGAGACAGTTACTTTGGCTTTGATCTTGGGAAAAATGGCTGGGGGCAAAATGCTGTTTCCTCCCATCAGAGACTATACAGTTAGCAATAATTCTGTAAGTCAAAGCCATTCACGGAACTCAACTTGGCTGCCCTGTTTTGGTTTCTCTCTCCCCTTGCAGAAAGCTAGCAGCTCCTGGTGAGAGATCCTTGTCAACAGGAAAACACTGGTTCATGCTACCCTGCTAATGATCCAATGCATCAATACCTCAAACAATCACAACAAGCAGATGTCCTAAGTTAATACAGACTTCCCTGGGATTTTTCCTGGCGAAACATGGCTTTAAAAGGCATTAGTCTTTTGTCCTCACTAGAGAACAGCTAAATCCTGGCACCAATTCCTTGGGTATGTGAACCTCAGCCTAATGGAATTTAATTACTTTAGTGGTATTAATCATCTGTACAGTAGAGCAAAGAGTATTTTATTACCACTTTTAAGGGTTATCGGCACATTTATTTCAAATGAACTGTCAAACTGCATTACGTGTAAGGCATGCCAGGTTTGAATTCTGCAGCTCAGGTAAAAATAAATTTACAATTTAAAACTTCCCCATCATCAACATCCCACCCATTAACAGTAGCACCACATATGCAAGACTCTCAAAATTAAAAGAAATTAAGTGTTGAATTAGCTATTCATTTTTACTCTCTGATTTTATTCTTGATTCCAACCATTTGACTACTCATTTGCAAAGGCTGCTTTATACCAAGGACCCCAGCAACACCAATTGGCATCAAATAGGCTGTGACACCATTTCAGGCTTAGTTACAGAAAAGTGAGGCTAATCTTGTCCATTATCAGGCAACAAGCACCAACTCAATAAGATCCCTCCAATTCACGTTAGGTAGCAAATGCTTTTTGTTTTTGTTCATATTCAGGGAAAATGAAACTGTGTTTTTCTTACCTCTTGGTTGTTTTTAGTCTGATCTGAATTGTTCTACAAAGAACTCTAAGGAACTCTTGCATCATTTATAAAGCTTTCCTCTTGTGCTAAACAGATCCAGCAGTGGAATGCAAGATACCAAACTCAGGTTAATTCTGTAGATTTCAGTAAACTTTCTATCTGGCAGGAAGCATTCCACAGAACTCATGGGCAGCACACTGAAGAGTGGGAACAGAAAAGATGCAGAACAAGAGACCTCCTACAAACACAGTGGGAGAGGTCTCTATGGCTCTGGAATCCAATTTCCTGGGCTATGGTCCCACATGTATTAGCTATGATACACTAGGTTATTTCCCTGGTTTCCTTGTCTGTAAAACGGGAATATAATCACAAATTTATTTCACAGTTCAAAGACAAAAACGCAAACAAAATCTCAGCACAGTCTTCGTGTGGGCTTTGTTATGGTCTTGTTAGAAGGAGGATACGTAATGTTTGAAAAGCTACATATTTCACCTTTTCTCATGGTTCAACAGCACCATTGAATGGGAATTCTTATGAACTCTGATAATTTCTAAAACACCTTCATTCTTTCCTTTTCTCAACCGGCTCTTTCCCTGCTGAAATCTTTACAGCCCCCACCCAGCTCCGCACCCACCTGTGAAATGTATCTTCACGCCTCTCATTTCACAGACTTTCTACAGTGAGAAGCAAATGAGGGCAATTTATGACATGAGATACTGTGTGTGCAAAAGACACATCATTAGTGTCAAAATGGATGCATTTGCTTCTTTAAAGTCTATTTGTCCTGCGATTTCAAATGAATCAAGCTCCTATAGCTGTATCTTCCTCAACAGCTTCACACCACTCCACAATGAGTTAAATGGCTCCTTTGAAAAAAATATATAGCATAATGAATAAAATGCTTCTTCAAATGTTGGGATACGAAGGACTTAAAAAGACTCTTCTGTCTAGGACTTCTTCATTTCAAGATCTCCAAACTCAGAATCTTTGAAAGAAAACCATTCTCTAGGGTAAAGAATAATAATAATAAAAACAGGGTTTTTTCTCTTTCCAAATGTTGTAATTATCAGTTGTGGGTAGAAAAAAGCTACATCTTTCAGCAAGGCACAATAGGACCCTGGATTTGCTTACTCCTGCTTAGTACTCCAGTATCATGAACATGCAAGCAAGATCGCGAATCTTTTTAAAGATATCTCATAATAGAAGAAAGAGTGTTCCACTCAAAGCTCTACCATGTTTAGCCTCTGCCGTTTAGTTGCTCTATTTTTCACTTTGTTTCTGTCTCTTCCATGAACATCTCTGCTTGATATTAAATTGCAAAGCCTCTGATTCCATTCCTTTAATTTCCTTTCACATAAACTTGGTTCTTTCAAATTTCCCAAGTTTTGGCCTTTAATTGTTTCCTTTGGAAAAAGAAATGACAACAACAATAAAAGTCTTTGAATCTGACTTTGGAAAAGACAGAAAATCATTTGAACTTTTTGAAAATAGTACATACAGATGGATAAAGATGAAATTACTAATTAATAATTTAATTGGAAACAGAGATTCAAGAAAACAACCCATACTAGTCTAGCTATAAATGTACTTATTCATATTATATGAATAGCACAATTCTTAGAAATGGTTTATATTTTATATTTGAAAAGGAAGTTAAAATTATTGCTAGATGTATAGAACTAATCTTTTCCTATTTGATCAAACAGAAAATAAAGAATTGTCAGATTTTATACAATCAATGATCAGTGGAACACAAGTTTATCATCTCATTGTCACTTGCATTATAAAAAGTAATGTCACTGTGAAGACTGTAAACTAGACACATAGAAGGTCTACTATTATGTCCTCATTCCTTTTTTATTTTTATTTATGTATTTATTTATTTATTTTGAGACAAGGTCTCACTGTGTAGTTCAGGGTGGCCTTGAACTCACTATGTAGCCCAGGCTGGCCTTGAGCACATGACAATCCTCCTGCTTCAGCCTCTTGAGTGCTGGGATTACAGGTGCACATCACCATACCTGGCTTCTTTTTTATTTTTCCATTGTTTCTTCATTTGTGAAATGAAGATAATGTTAATCATTTTAAGAAGCACATGAGGATAAATGAGATGAATTTAATATGCCAAGTTAAACTACATAAATTCAGCATGTTATAAAGTGACAACTGCATTAAAGGAAAACTAAAATAATTTCATTTCTTTTCTTAGAGGAAGCCCCGGGCTGTATAATAGTGAGCTTCAGCCATCATTTCTAGGTAATAGACACAAAGTGTCGTTGGTAGAGAAAAAGTCTTTTATATAATCTACATTCTCTAAGTGAAGAATTCCTTTGGGATAATAAGTATGTTCTTTCATACTGTGGAAACATGCATGCAATTTGTTTTGTTAATTAGGAAAAAAGATAAGAGACCTGATTTTATATTTTATGTCACCAGAGAAGAGCATAAACTTACAATAAATGCTTCATACTGACTAGGGACACAGGCCCAAGGTAAGTACACAACCTGGTGAAAAATAAACACATTAGATGCCAAGTTCCGCTTCTCATTACTGACATTCCCATTCGGTTCTTTTCCATCGGAAATCCTTTTGTGTACTCTAAGTGTGAGCGTATTGTTCCACTTCTCTACTAATACAATTTTTTTAATTTTTTATTACATATATGGTAAGCATTAATAATCTAGTGACCAAAATGTCTGTTATTGTGATGTCACGAAAAAAAAATCACTTGCCACTTATCAAGATTCATTTTTTGGAAACAGATACCTCTCTGTGAATTCATCTCCAATGTATTCATTTTCTCTCTTTTCTCCAATATTTTTATTCTCTGCTTGACATGTCTTAAGGTGCACTGACTGGAATGAAACTTAGTATTCTGGATAAAAGTGTATCATTATTTGATATACCATCAAGTTAATATTTCCATATTATTTTCTCCCTCTTTTAATGTACCCTAGAGTCCTATTTGCCTTCTGAATAAGTGCCTCTCTGTGATGAGGAGACTTCATTGAGCTAACCGTGATGACTCCTAATTCATTTAAACAGCACACACTGTTTTAATCATATCTGTTTTTTTTAACAGATATCACATCTTTTTATGAGCTGTTCTTTTACTAACTTAGCTTTTCTTTTATGTGAAATGTTCTAAGTCAGATATGCTGTACAGTATTTAAAGACAGAATGAGAAAAGGTAATGTTAGCTCAGTGGCAAAAAATATGTTTCCAATATATTAATCATTTCTACAAACATGAGAATTACATTAAAAGATTTTCATGCAATGGTGGATATTGAAATATTTAACACTTAGGCAGGAGATTTATGTGCCTACCTTGTTTCTCATCAATGTCTTTTCCATTCTGCTAATTAACCAAAGCTATCTGTGTTTAGACAAATTTTGTCTCCATCACAGACTATGCTCTTTATCTACATTATTTTTCCTGCAGTTTAATTGAAGTATTCAGTTCTACCTAGTAATCATCCTCTGGGTAACAGAATGCAGTACGTTGAATACAAAAGTATGAGATAAAACATGGAGCTTCTGGATCCTCATTCAGATGTTCTACCCAATGTACACTGGGTTCCAGACGAATGCTGTTTTATTTCCTTACCTTAGTCAACTTGTTCAGAGAATGGACCAAGTAATTTAAACAACCTTATAAGATGTCACCTTTTTTGTAGCTTGAAAAATGTGATTTGTTTTTTGCCAGATTACATTTAAGTGTTCCTAGTCACATGCTTACCTTAAATTATGACTAGGGATAGAACATGCTGGTAACAAGTTCTAGATTTAATAATTATGGATGAACGTCATTGTGAAAACACTGCAGATTCTCTCTGCCCAGTATCATGTTCAAAGTACATTCTTAACTACGTAATTAAAAGAAGATATTTTTGTTAATATTTGTACTGTAATTGTCATGATTCCAAAGCCTGGTCTTTCAGATTTAATGAAGATTTGTTTGGAGAGATATCACTTTGTCAACTACAGCTTTTAAGCCAACAGTGTAAACCACCCTAGTTTTGCCTTGAGGGAATATCTGTTACTCACTTTCAGATGAAAAGTGCTCAGGGGCTGCCCAGAACCACCACCGAGGGCCCGCCCTGCTACCAGGAACTCAGCGGAAGCCTGCATCAGGGGTAAGCTGCCCGGAACCTCCACCAAGGGCCCGCCCTGCTACCAGGAACTCAGCGGAAGCCTGCATCAGGCATAGGCTGCCCGGAACCTCCCCTGTGGGCCTGCCCTGCCACAGGAAACATGGAGGAGGCCCGCCCAAGACTGAAAACTGCCCTGGACTGCTTCAGCTGGGCCCACCCTCCCACCTGGAACATCAGATCTCAGCAGGATTCAATTAGTGTGAGAAAATTTGGAATTTTGCTCCCAGGTGGTGAACTTCGGGCTATACCGGATTGACTGTATCAGTGTGGTGAGTATACCCCTAAAATAGAGGTGTACAGGGGATAAATAGGGCCAGTAGTAAAACCCCCTACAACTAACCCTACGACTTTGTTGTGTCTGAAAATAGTGTGTGTGATCCCCTCCTACACATAGAAAACACCAGGCAGAGTGAAAATGACAAAACGAAAAAGCAAAATGCAGTCTCAAACATATAGTTCACCAGAAGCAAATATAGGAGACATTGAAATAGAGGACCCCAAAAGTAACACACTAGGAATCACTGAAAAGATAGTGAGTGAAATAGAAAAACAACTGCATCAGGCTATAGAGGAAATCAAATTAGAAGTAGTCTCCCAAGTAAAGATAGAAATAACAACTTTGGTAAAGGAGTTGTTGAATACAGCTAAAGAAGAACTAGAGAAAAAAGTACATGAGCATGGGAAACTGATTGAAACTTTGAATGAACAATATAGAAAACAAGCAGAATTTATGAAACAAACTCAAAGAGACATCCAAGAAACAAAAAATTCTATTGAAAGCGTGCAAAACCGCCTAAAGGAAGCTGAGGATAGGATTTCGGACCTTGAGGACAGGATCACAGTTAGTGATCAGGAAAGGATAGAACTCTTAAAAATAACAAAGCAGCACAAATGACAATCCAGAAGCTTCATGATGATGCCAAGAGCAACAATATAAGAATAATGGGCATTAGTGAAGATACAGGAGTCCAGGCAAATGACATATATAAAGTATTTACAGAAATAATAGCAGAAAATTTCCCAAACATGGGGAAAGAATCTGATATGCAAATAAGTGAGGCATATAGAACACCAAACAGTCACAATCAACATAAATCCACACCCAGACACATAATAATTAAGATCTCAGACATATAGCATAAAAACAGAATATTAAAAGCTGCCAGAGAACAGACACAACTCACCTATCAAGCAAAGCCCATTAGAATCATGGCAGACTTTTCAGCACAAACCCTCAAGTCAAGAAGGGCTTGGAGTGAGGTATGTCAAGCCCTGAAAGAAAACAACCTTCAACCCATACTGATGTACCCAGCAAAACTTTCATTCAAATTTAATGGAGAAACAAGATACTTCCATGACAAAGAACTGAAGAAATTCATGTCCACCAAACCAACCCTAGAAAGAGTACTGAAAGACATACTAGACAGAGACAAAAATGACCACAATCCCCTAAACAACAACAGAAAGAAACCACCAGGTAGGATAAGCAATTAATAAGAGGAAAAGCAGAAAGAAACAACTGGAACATAACATGGCAAAGTTGAGCCAGTACATGGAAATCCACATGGAGAATTCTCAGAAGACTAGGATTGGAAGCCCCATTCAATCCAGCTATCCCCCTCCTGGGTATTTTCCCCAAAGAACTGAAAAGTTCATATCACAGTGATATATGTGCACCCATGTTCATAGCTGCACAACTTGTGATAGCTAAATCCTGGAAATAACCAAGATGCCCATCAAGTACAGAGTGGATGAAAGAGATGTGGCATTTTTATACAATGGAATATTACTCAGCTATAAAAAAGGATGATCTTGAGGCCTTCATAGGCAAATGGAGACAACTTGAGACTATCCTCATTAGTGAAATAAATAAGAATCATATTTATAAATATCATATTGTGTCTCTAGTGTAAAAAGTAAATAAGAACTACAAAAGTAATAAAACCAAAATGTGTAATTGCTATTGTAAAAAAGAGAGGAAAAGAAAGTGCTCTAAGGGATATAACTGCATGTATGTTTGAGTGTGTAAAATAGATGACCATATTGCTGAATCTTTGTTGGATCTTTGAGCAAAACTGTTTGTAGTCTGACTGAATATTTACTATGTACCCTTTAACTTTGTAACTTGAACAACTACATCCAGGATGACAGTATGTAATTTATAAATTACTGATTTCTTAGTGGGGCTTTTTCTCATTCTCCTTTTTCTTTCTTTCTTTTAGTATTCTGTATTGTTGCTACCCTTTTTTCTGTTTTTCTTCCTTTCTTTAAATAAAATTTTTAAAATGTA